>BGPR01007022.1:39417-74707 GCA_013235015.1 Araneus ventricosus | reverse complement strand
ATTTGGCAGTTTAAGGCTCTTTACATCTTCAATTTCGAGACAAAATGTTTTACCTCCGCTAAGCCGCTTCATCCTATTGTCGATATATTGAAAATGTGTAATTTTCCTGGCATGAAGAGTGTGTTTTGGAAGAAGATAAGCATGTACTTGTAGAAGCAAGTTGTTCTGAAATCTTTTTGACTTCTACTTGATGATGTCAAGTATAGAATAATAATAAAAAATGTGAAAGTGAAAATAATATGTGGATTTTTGAAAGCATTACAGCGGCATCGATAAAAAGATTACTAATCATTTTACAATTTTAATTAAAAAACTAAATTCAGTCGTTGTTTATTTAATTGCACTTAACGTATAATCCTTCTAAATTGTCTGTTATTAAAATACTGAATAGAATGAGATAGATAAATCAAATATTATTTTTATGACTATATCATTCTATTACTGTCCTCAATCTTCCAGCGGGCGCGTTAAAATTTTTTACAAGAGTTACTTTTTAAGAGTAAATTTTTTACGACACAACTGTGTCACCTCTGTGATGTTAAAATGGTGCAAATGATTTTAGTAATTATAATTATTTATTAATTAATATTACCATGGCAGATCTATTATTAATGATTTATTTTACTATTATATTTAAAATATATAAAAAATCATAATATCTTTGGAAAAATATTATAATCATAATAATCATATTTTTTAAAAATTATGTTTGGAATAGATTCTCAATGTGATTATCATGAATTTAACCTCTCAGCGGGAGTGCTAAAATTTTTTACACGAGCGGGCGCATGTCGTACTTTTTACGGCACAATAAGTTTCGTAATTTTTTACTCTTGCAGTTGTAAGCTACTTTATTATAATAATAAGAGACACATCTGAAAAGCAAATCCTTTCATCAAAAGTGAAAATGAATTTTTATATTATTTGCAAAATCTAAAATTATACTGAAATCAGAGAAAGCAATGAGATTTGATACCACTATTTTCTAAAAAGGGTATTAAGCAATATATGATAAAAAATGTATGAAACCAACTAAGGTTGTACAACAAAGACTTTTTTCTTAGTTTCTTATCATTGTCCTTGCATTCGAAACATTGAACTTTTGCCAGAGAGTGACGCTTACAAGTGCACTAAATATTGCACCTACTGTATTTCATGGATTTCGGTGATCGTTTTATTTCTTTCAAACACAAATACAAACTCTCTTTCTCAATGCTGGTTGCTGTTCACTTGCCTTTTCAGGTAGTCATGTGTAATTTAGATTTAAAGACATGGTAATGTCATATGGCGATGATCAGATTTTTTGGGCTCGAGTAGTGAGGTGTTTTCATAAGATTTTTCAAGAAAATTCTTCGGCTTGGTGGATTATTGGCAGGCTTATTACATATTAAGCATTTTCGCCAATGTAAAATGAAATATTAAATCGCCGTTATACGCACTGGATATATAATTACCAAACTGAAACTTTAGGTCGAGTAAAAATTATGAAATTACACGAGCGGGCGTGCGGCGTAAACTTTAAGACAGAAGTGTAAAACAGTATGAAATCACTTTGAAACTCAGACAAATAGATTCAGTCCTAAAGAGAGGGTCTCAAGAAGGAATTTCAATGATCTTCATACAGTTTTGAATCCGAATGTGAGAACAGGGCATGGAAAATTCCGTTTGTCGTAAAATTTGCTCAAGCGCTCAAGTTGGAAGGTTAACTTTCTATTAATTAGCATGATACATTCTTTTGTTTTCTCTTTGATAATTTTCATATGATTAAGTTGTCAATTAATAATGCTTCATCTTCCTTTTCATATACACCTCAAAATCGATTAATTTCTTATGCACTAACAAGTAGTTATGGAGTTCTTCAAGACAGTCAAGTTCTTTCGTAAGCTTTTGATTCATTTTCTGAGCGACGCACTTTTTGTAATAAAGTTATAATTATGCCCCTCTCATTTAATTATCTGTACGGTTTCGAGATGTTAACGATAATTACAATATAATTTTTTTGAATTGGCCTATAGGAGTTTTAGAATATTTTTGTGCATTATTTCATATTGTAATTTGAGTATTTCTCAGATATTTTGAAGAAGAAAAGAATTCCAATTGGATAAAATCATTCCAAAAATATGTTTGAGCGATATGTGGCGGAAAAATATGAACAAAAATAATTTATAAAAGTGAGAAAAGTGCAGGGCAAAGCATTATTAAAATTGTTAAACAGATTTTCCTTCCAAATTTCTCATTTATTTGAAATGTATTTTGTCCCAACTAACAATGTATTTTACTATCAATATGCGTATAATTACTTTCTACTTTAACATAGGAAAAAATGAAGCAGAGTGAATCAACATAAATTAACAAGTTTTCTAATATAATGCTTTTAAAACAGATTTTAAAAAATAATATTCTTAACAAAATGTTTTAGGTGCGGAAATATCGAACAATTTATGTAATGGAAGATGTATTGTTTTCTGGTTTCATAAAATGATATGAAATTCCATAATTCTTAAGAGTTAAATGAATTTAACTCATAAATTTAAGCATCATTAACATATGATATTGTTAATGAGAAATTTTTACATTGATTTTCGTATACGTGTATGTAAGCTACTGAATTTGAATGTATATATAATCATTTTAATATAATTTATTAGATCCATTATCACATCGAATTGTTTTCTAGAATGAATATACTCTATATTTATTTGATTTCACATCATGTTATTTTTTGCTAGAACAAATTAAAGAATATTTCAGTTAGGCTTTGTCGTCAGACACACGTAAATTTAGACATTTCTATATAATTTAATTACTATTAACACCCACCCCGACCCAACCTACCCGGAAGGGTGTAAAGACTTTCACGGACCGGAGAGGAAGACATATAAAAACACAATAAAGTACAAGCTACATCCAAAACTGGGGTGGAATTTATCTACACAAAAGATAAAATTCACATAAAGACGAAGTACAAAAGAACCCCAATAAAATACATAAGACAAAAATTAAAAGTAATAATACATGTGCAAGCTTGTAAGACAACCAAGGGCATTTAGTTGAAGAAAAAAATGCGACAGCATATCACCAACCAACAACAGACATATAATTCCCTTCAACAAAATTCGTTTCCATTAAATATTAATTTACAAGCAAGTTAATTAAAAGCCATGAAAGCAGTTATTAGAACAAAACCACATAAAAAACCAGACATGATGGGAAAAAACATAAAATCTTAAAAGAAAAGTCTTTTAAAGTATTAAAAGAAGAAAAATATTTTCCCCAATCAACCGGGCAACTAAGAACACGGTATTTTCAAAACGCAATTCAAAAAGAACAACAGAACCTGGGGGGGGGGGGGCCGCATGAGGATTGTGAAAATTGGAACAAACTAGCATTCAGGCTAGTTTTATTAGGATAGAATTTCATATCGTCGTACAGATGTGTCTAATATAAACTATACAATATAAAAATTTCATATCGTCGTACAGATGTGTCTAATATAAAATATACAAAATAAAAATTTCATATCGTCGTACAGATGTGTCTAAACTATACAATATAAAATTTGAAGTGTTTGCCAAGAGAACGTAAATTTCAATATTTACTAAAACCAGATATAAAGAGTAGAAACCAAATTGGACCAGTCGGAAACAAGACCAGAAGAATGGCGACCTCAAATCTGGACCAGTCGGTAAGTAATTTTCAGTAATTAAGTAATAAGTCTGGACCAGTCGGTAAGTAGTTTCCAGTAATTTTACCTTTGTGGTTTACCAGAGTGGTAAAGTGCAATATCTTTGTCGCAAAGGATTAGTGAACAGGGTTGCACTACTACTTCGTAAATAAAAGCACTTTTTCCTCGTGCCTAGGAGAAACGGAATTTTCTAATGTGCCCTCACACGAGGATCTCAGAACTGTAACAAGTGGGTCTGATGCTTCTAGGCAAATTCTCTTTTGCTAGGGTCAATGAACTTCTCGAAACATTGATTCGTGAAAAGAAAGAGATAATGTCCTCCAGGAAAACACAAGTCGCGAATGAAAGAGATTTAGTTAATAATTGTTGCATAACAAATACTTTCTCGAAACAAATAAAATATTACAATAATGTTAATTGCTTATCATCAGATTTTTGCCAATTAAAAAAACACACAAATAACTTTTAAATTAAAATTCAGCAAAACAAATCCGAAAGGAAAATATTAGAATTAAAACAATTTTGAACAATTTTTTTAGTTTAAAATTCTATACAACAATAGCATCCATTGAAATCTCTCTAAATCTTGATTCATTATTTAAATATTACATATTTGCATTGTAATTAATAATTTTGGGAAAAAAATTAATTCACTTGACACTTCAGATTCAAAAGAGTGACTGAAATTATTTTTTTTTAATTTTCGATATGATGTTTGAAGCTAACTTATTATTATTATAGAAGTGTAATATCGATTTAAAAGGGGAGAATTGCAGGTTTGAGTATCGATTACTTCAAAATTCTATCATACCAATGGATATTACGTTACCGCATGTTAAAATTTCTCATAATTCAAATACCCTCATATTGATGTGACATTTGAAAGTTTGGATATCGATATCAATGGTAAGTTTAGACAGAATATCAATCAATTTTGCATATCCGGTCAACATTTGGAGTATCCTAAAATGTTGCTTTTCCTTTTGAAATGAAAGTTAATCTTAGACACATTAATTTCCTTCGTGTGAATGTAAAATAGAAAAAGGCATCTCAATAAATGTCCTATAAAGTAACAAAATTGAATTCTCATTTTAAACTTCCTTGCTTGTTAAAGATAACTTGAAAGCGCCTAAAGAATGATGTTAAAAATACTCTGCATAGAAAATGTATCAAATTACAGTATCCTCTCTGAAGAACCTCTGTATCCTCTCTAAAGGTGGTCAAAATATCAATCAATTTCACGTATCCAGTCAACATTTGGAGTATTCTAAAATGTCGCTTTTCTATTTGAAATGAAAGTTAATCTTACGCATATAATTTCCTTCTGAGGAATATAAAACAGAAAAAGGCATCTCACAATAAATGTCTTATAAAGTAACAAAACTGAATTCTCATTTTAAACTTCCGTGCTTGTTAAAAATAACTTGCATGCGCCTAAAGAATGATGTTAAAAATACTTTGCATAGAAAATGTATCAAATTCCAGTATCCTCTCTAAAGGCAAATATTTAATTTTGTCTGAAATTCTTAAATATCTCTGAACAGATGAGTGTTTAGAGAAAACTTTAATATAAGGTAAAAAACTTAATCATAACTAAACTATGCTTATAAAAAATAATTATAAATTATCTGTTTTAAGAAAAGAATATGGCACTTCAGTTTCAATTACTTAAGTGCAGACAATTATTAATATGAAAAGTACAAAGAATTAACATTTACATGAATAACAAGCTCCTTTGCGGCTATTATTTATTCTGTAATCTCTTGAGATTTAAAATTTTGTATAGAGCATTTTATATGCTTTATAAATGTAACTTTTTAAACTTTCGTGCTTTATATGCTGTTTTCCAGATTGTTGAAAAATTTGATCGTTAGCATATGAAAAGATAAATAATAAAGTTAGTATGAGAGAAATGGTTATAGTTCTTCTATTCCTAGCATAGCAAATTACGAATATTTGTATCTCTTTAAAATTTTGCAAATATTCCTTTATTTATAGTAGTTTTACTATACTTAAGTCTAGACTAAGAAAGCTGCAGCATTCTTTATAGTCATTTATTTCTAAATCAAATTGCCGTAACTTTAAACGATGTGATTTTGTTTCTGAAAATATTTTGTATTCAGAAAATTGTTCTGCAGTTAAATGGAGTTTAACAAGAAATTAGATTAAAACAAGGATGCATTTTAACTGCAGCGATTCTTTGTTGTCTGAAAAGTGTACTATAAAATATGCTATGCATTTTAAAGGATTAAAGCCACTGAGTAAGCCATTAACACTGAGTAAATAAAAACAGTTTTTACCAAGTTGCCTTAGAATAAACTGTTGAAATATGTTTCAAATCAGCATAATGACGCCTTATGTTTGGTTATTGAAACATTATCTGTCAGAAATTTGATTTTCATATTGTATGTCTTTTATTCATAAGTAAGGAACATTTATTATGTTTAGAAACTTTATATGTATGTATGTCAGAGTAAAACTACTTTAACCTTCCAGCTGGCGTACTAGAATTTTTTACACTAGCGGGCGCGTGTCGTGCTTTTAACAACACAGTAAATTTCTTCATTTCTACTATGGCAGTTGTAAATTATTTCATAAAATTAATAAGAGATACGTCAAAAAAGCATATCTTTTTCATCAAGAGTGAAAATTAATTTTAGTATTATTTGCAAAATCAAAAATTATACTGAAATCAGAGAAAGTAATGACATTTAATGATTTTATTTTATAAAAAAATTATTAAGCAATATATAATAAAAAAATATAATACAAAATAAGATTGTACAACAAAGACTTTCTTCTTAGTTTCTAATTTTTGTCCTTGTATTCAAACATTGAACTTTTGTAAGAATGTGACGGTTACAAGTATACTATATATTGCACCTACTGCATTTAATGGATTTTAATAAACTTTTTCTTTCTTTCAAATAGAAACCAGAAGCTCTTTTTCTTAATACTGGTTGCTCTTCTCTTGCTTTTTCAGGTTGTGATGTATAATTTAGATTTAAAGACGTGGTTACGTCAAATGGCGAAGATCAGATTTTTGGCTCGAGTAGTGAGGTGTTTTTCCATAACACTGAGGTTTTTCAAGAAAATTCTTCGGCTTGTGGGATTATTGGTAAACTTATTACGTATTAAATATCTTTGAAAATGAAAAATGAAATATTAAATAGCCCTAATGCACACTGGTTATATAATTATCAAACTGAAACTTTAAGACGTGATAAAAATTATCATATTACACGAGCGGGCGCGCTACATAAACTTTACGGCAGAAGCATAAAACAGTATGAAATCATCTTGAAACTCAGATAAACTCATTTACTCCTGAGGAGAGGGGCGCATGAAGGAATAGCAATGACTTTCAGACAGTTTTGACTCCGAATAAGAGGACAGTGTATGAAAATCCCATTTGTGGCTCGAACGCTGGAAGGTTATATAGCAATCTTAGTAGCTTACAGGGGAGCCAAAAGAATTTCCAGAGCGCAATATATTGCAATTTCACAAGCTATTTCTTGAAAGCAGGTGAGTTCTTTTTTTGAATTATTCTTTTCGATCTACAGGTAGGATTCTTTGTCTGAAGATGCGGCTCGAATACAATAAAAAAACATTAATACGATAAAAAAAACATTAAAATCAGCCAAAGTGGACTTAATTCAGTTTATCTCTGAGGTAAAGATATGTAAGCATAACTCATTTTCCTCTCAAATATGATTATGTTTAATTTCTATTCTTATTGGAAGAAATAATATTATTACTGAAATTTCAAAATTAAATTCAGTTTTTATCAAATTTTCACTCACAAATTCATAATTATGAATGTTACGTTTGTATATTTATATTAAGATATGTAAGTATTAATTTATTTATTTTTAATAATTACTTGCAATATTAAATCCGTATTTTGTCTTAGAGAAATATACAATAAGAATTTTGTTGCATTTATGTAGATCCTATGATTTCTCAGTTCAAGAGATATCTTACTATTTTTTTGTGTTGTTTGAGTTTTCCTATCAACACAAAACAAAAATTTAATTTTTTTCTATTTGTCAGTATTTAATTCCTAAACATAAACCTAACTAAACTAAATTATTCTAAATAATGAATGTGATCACTACTCTCGTTTAGAATTAAGTGTGGGATTTACCTTTTGCTGAAATTGTGCTTTTTACAGGCATTAATTTCAACTCATTCCTTCTAAAAACTTAATTTCAGACTGAGTGCTTCATTTATTCAAAGGCTAAAATACTTTAATCTATACTTATAAAAGGCAATGTTTGTGTGCGTGTGTGTGTGTGTGTGTGTGTTTGTCTGCGATGTCCAGACGAATCTATCGCACTTACAGCCATGAAATTTGGCACACAGATAGTCGTAATGGTGACTGAATGCACCTCGAAGCCGAAATTTTAAATTTTAATCTAGAATTTTTTTTATTTAATGTTTTGTGTTGTTTTGGTTGATTTTCCGCACTAATTTCTCAATAGAATAGTTACGAATACGTTTACGATAAAAATATATACACCATCGGAAAGAGCATGCGATTTCCGTTCTAATGAAGTTAGTTTTGAATTTCTAACGTAATTTACTGAATTTTGAGAATTTTTTAAAAAATTGTCACTTTCTCCTTATATTTTTAACTGTCAATGTTTTTTCCCTCGCATCCAACGTTCTAATAAACCTATGATTTTCAGTTTTTTTATGGTAACAACAGAGGTATTTATCTCTCATTTAAAACAAGAACGGTTAAAATATCTTTGTCCGTTCGTTTTTAATAATTTTTTTTCTTAAAGGGTTAAAAAAATTATTTTCGAATGAAGTTCTTTCTCCGGACCGGTGAGTTTCTCCCTGGCTACGGCTAGCGCCATCTGTTGGAATTATTCTCTCCTCAATTTTTAGCATGTTTTGCTAGGAATAATTTGAAATCATTTCGTTGGACGCAAGGGTTTAGTCGTAAATTAAGAAGTGCTGGAAGATTCTGACATGGGTGATAAGTTGGCTTTGAACTTCTAACGTAATTCGCTGAATTATGAGAGAATTTTTTTCGTGATGAGCTAAAAGAGTTTCTTTACCATCTGCGTAAAATGTGCCATAGCTTTTCGAGCAAGCTCCAGGGGGGTGACGAAGGGGGTACTGTCGTGACCTTGAAACGTCACGGTACTGTGGTTTGAGACTGTATTGCATCAGCATAACTTAGATACACCATTGCTGTATATTAAAGATTTTCACGTTGCAATTTTTTTTTTATTATTGTTTTGGAATAACGTACTCTGTACTGCTTTTCTACATGTCATTATCGCGGGAAAATCAATGTGTATCTTTTGTTTTGATTTTGTTTCAAAACTTTTTCGTGTCATTGTGGGCGATTTTTTTTTTCATGTTTTTGAAGTCCTGATTCCACGGGCAACGCCGTGCGCGTTCTGCTAGTTTCTTATAAAAAAGCAGGAGTTTCTATCATGCTTCCACATGAAGATATAATTAACGTCTGGTGATTATTTTTTATATCTATTATTAAACTAATTGTTGCCGGCTAGCACTCGGGAAGTATTAATCCCAAAAGAAGATATCTTATCAAAAAAGCAGGAGTGCTATCTCTCGACTTTTTTCACACACTTCCATATAGAGATGTGATAACGTGTGGTGGTTATTACTGTACATTTGTAATATTTTTAAATAAGTTCTTGTCCAACATTCGTAAATATGTTTAAAATTACCTTCTCGACAGATGGTGATTATCATTTTTTGATTTTGCATTTTTGAAATTTTCCGGCGATAATATCGGAAATATTATTTACAAAGAAAGATATCTGCGATATCTTAAATTTCAACCAAACAATTATTGAATGATTACCATTTAATATCGCAGTCTTTTTTATGCCAACAATTGAATAAAAAATATTTTCAATGCCACCAATGACAATTTAAACAAAAAATAATTTTTTTATTTTTTATTGTCATTGGTTCATGAATCACTAGCAAGTAACTATGAAAGACTTGGTGAGGGAACGACCCTATCGAGATCAATAAATTTGCTGACAAGTACTTAGGATACATCCATTTCTCGTTTTCGATCTATAATGTAACTTAACATAAGTTTAGAATTTTTTTAATGGCACCAACAGAACATCCATTTTAAAAATGTTTTTAATTGTTCTTCGATGTTCTATTTTGACATGTGCTTTTAGATTTTACCATAGGCTTGGCGTAGGTTATCCAAATATGGCTCTTGTGGCACTAAAAAATAAAGAACCAACCAACCACTAGCAAGTAAAGAATATGCTATAGCAGAGATTCTAAGTAACACTTACCTTGGAATTAAGTTGCTCGTACATGTTAAAAAATATGTAAAAAAATTTACCGACACAAGATGTCAAAAAAATAAACTTCGAGAAGTATAAAATGCATAAATGCATCAAATTATCAAGGTTGAAAGTTTCTGTTTTTATAAATAATATACGGAAAAGTTAAAATCGAACTAAGTAATTAAGACGGCATTCTTTTCGTTATATACAAACACATTAAACTTTTCGACGATTCCCAAATTTTAAAATATCAGTCCAAATGAAATATAAAAATGTATGTTTTCTTTTTAAAAATATTTTGTTAATAACCCATAAAATATATTCCCTGCCAGATTTTAAGGCAATTATTTTTCACTTAAAATGAACTTAATTGAATAAAGAAACTTTAATCTATATTAGAATTGTCCAGACATGGTAAGAAGTAACGCGGGGGGGGGGCGCGAGTTAAAAATGAACACGACCCTTTGCTCTGCGTCATTAACGAACGCTCAAATCCGATTTCTGTTCTGGCGCCTAAGAAATCAGACAGGTTTTTGTTATTAAAGCTAAGCAAACATAAAAATTAGTTATGTGATCGTAAATTTCACTTCATCTACTTATTCATGATGGATTGTAGTAAGAGTCAATAAGATGTCTTCATCTGTTTCATTTCTTTTTCTGCAATTGGTTCATGGCGTTTTCATACATAAAGTGAGCCGATTTAGCAGTTTTATTTCTTTTTTATTTATGCTGATTCATTACTCTCACTTCAAGGATCAGTTGGAAGTTAGTGTAGAAAGAATACTTCCGTTTTGGTTAAAAGGGTTCTTTCTATATACTTTTCATTTGATATTTTTTCTTTAGGCGTTCTGATATTGAAAGGCTCCCATTACTTAATGATTTGAATTAGAGGTGCATGCTATCACAAATATTTTCCTTCAGTACTTTTTAAATTTTGTATTGGTAATGCATTTTTTTCTGTTAGTGGATTTATTATTATTTATTTTTATTTTTACTCGGACGAAACGAAAGTAATTGTTCAAAGTAAAGTTCTTATTAAATGAAGGTTAGTGTCAACTGATTCATCAGTTCTGTTCTTCATGCTTTTTTATTTCTTAAGTACTCTACCAATGTACATAAGATTTTATACTATAACTGTTTTTAGTAAATCTGTGACAATGCGATATAAGATATGTTTGAGGGGCTTAAAAAGCCCGTCTTTGATGGGCACAAATCTTCTAGTATGAGAAGAAATTCCAAAAAATATAGTGCTTAGAATTTGCGGACCTTCGTTATTTAGGTTAGAATATGTAAATAGTTCCTAGGTTTGGTTTTACAATATTTAAATCTTTATTCTGCTATAAAATAAGACAGCAGTGCCATAACTGTAAAGTTTCGCCCTCTGCGTCGGATGGTTCCAGATTCGAAATCCGATTCTACAGAAGATCAAGAGTGGCATTAGAGTTTTCCCGACGGGGGGCACGACATGCTGTAAGGAGGGACGAGTCTAATGAAATTGGTCTCAAATTTTCTCCAGATCTTTGTATCAACTAGTAGAATACCCTTAAAAAATTTCACAGATGGAGGGCACGGACGGCATCCCCGAAAGAGGGACCCTGGCTCCTCGTTCCCCCTTCTGGCGCCACCCTGCTGAAGATCCACCGGGTATTGCGCCTGTTGTACGTTAAATTCTACGTAGGGGGGTCAAATGTCCTCCCGTTGGTGTTGTGCAAAAATACCCACACTGGCCGAGACTACCCAAGAAGAATGTAAAACCAGCAGAGGACCAGCGGGGAGAGAGCCGTCCCACCAGCATGTGGAGGACGGGGTTTATTGGGTACAATAAAATGATACAGGCAATGGCCGAAGAGGGGCAGTACTTTTAAATACATGAGAGCTGGGAGTTCAACCCTCTGATTCCTATGGTCATTGGAATAAGGCGACCTCAAAATACGAGAACGCCTGAGCTCCTATATCTAAGATAAGGGAAATTTACTTTCCCCCTCAAAAACCAAAATGACAGCTAACATTCTTAGAATTGTAAGAAAACTCCCCTCTTCCCCAAACACATCTGGGCGAGCCACTCTAACGATTAAGCACGCGCCGCGGGTGTGAAATCAATCACACTTAGCGAAAGGGGGTGGAAATTTCAGCGTGGTATTCGGGCATTTCGGACGGACATCGTTTTCTGCGTGAAGGGACGTATGGGACGTTTCCGTATCGATAGAGATAAACATGGTTCGACCCACCTCGGTGGGGAGAGTGTAGCGTTATTTACATGTACTCAACCACCACGTGTGGCGAATGATACTCACAAAATAAAGAATGACAAAATGAAGGCTCTTTTTTTCATATAAAATCTAAAAACACCTCTAACGCAATAAATTTAAAAACTGTTCGGGCTAGCAAGGGACAGTAAAAATATTGAAGAGGGACACGCCAGCTCAGGCGCCGTCCTTGTTAATTGACCCGGATTCAAAATTACCAGGTCCATCCAAAAATAGCCCTCGTGTTGCTGCAAAACGGGACGTTAATATATAAACTAAATTATATCCACTATAAAATAGTATTGAGGTAATACCCGAATAAAGGCATGTACATTTTAATTTAAACTAGATAAATAGTACGAGATATTTTTAAATGAATAAAACAAGAGTAATGAATAATTGTAACTATCCATAAAAAACATAATTTTAAATGCAGACTTTAACATTTTTCTTTAAATATTGGATGATAGTCATTAATATTTTCACTCCAGAAAAAAGTATTTATGAAATGAGTGTAAGTATTGTATATTATTCATTGAATTTAACACAATTATCCTTCTGAAAATCCTTCACAATGTCAAAAAAAAAGGATTAGATAGAAATTTAGGTGTACATTTTAGCCTGAATCTTATTGTAGTCCGTACAAAATTTTGTTCGTTAATAGCATCTCAAACAAAGCATTCAGGAACTGAAGCCAAACAAAGAGCAGTTATTTCAGAATAATTACGACGGAAAATAATTTCTTTTTACTTTCATAAATGTATAAGCTTTATCTTCTCTTTCTTTTCCAGAATAATGAAGCTAGGATGAAGCTAAACAAATTAAAACGCTAATTTTATGATTGTTTGACGAGATGGAGGAGCACAAGTATGAGAATCATAGGGTGTTAAAAACTAGTAGATCTTTCGAAATGATATTCTAGCGATTCATGACGGAATTTACCCTTTGGTTTTGTGGAGAAGAGATTATATATTATTTATAACTTTCGTAAATATTGAAGGTTCACGAAGTAGCATTTCATTAATAAAGAATTAAAAGTTTTTATATTTGTTTTTTCAACTATATTTAATAACTTAAATTTATACTATAAACTGAGCTTATCGAATTTTGTTCATCATATACATCTTAAGTATTTTGTATTATTTAAATTTAGGCGGGTATAATATAATGAAAGGCAAACTTCAGGCAGTTAAATATTTTAAGTTACAAATGTGTTGTTAGCAAATGCTTATTAAAATGTTCTATGCGTTCTTCTGTAACGAAACATTTGCGAACAGTTATGCCACATATCCGCATCAAAATCTGCTGTCCGGGAAAATAAAATTTCATTATTTGTCCAATTTATCCAGTTTTGTTTATCATATATGTACATCTTAAGTATAATGTATTATTTAAATTTAGTCGGGTATAATATAATGAAAGGCAAATTTAAGGCAGCTAAATACCTTAAGTTAGAAATGTGTTGTTAGCAAATGTTTATTAAACGTTCTGTAGCGAAACATCTGCGAACAGTTATGCCACATTTCCGCATCAAAATCTGCTGTCCGGGAAAATAAATTTTTATTATTAAATATTAATTGATAGTTTAAATTTCTTTGATTCCAAGCACCACGAATGAGTGACACAAACACCTTTTATTTCTGTTTTTGTTGTTTATAAACTGCTGCATATTTTAAAAAATTTCATTAGTACAATTTTGAGTAAATCATGAGTTAGGTAATGTCTAAGACTTTCAATCGCCTCATTATTTTAAGAGGAACATTTTTTATTACTATTCTATTAAAATTTATTTTTTTGCTAGTTTATTTGCATAATTGAAGAAATATATAAAGTATCCATAAATTATTGTCGGTATGTCTTTACCTCAACTTTTTATTAAAGAATATGGCAATAAATATTATCACATATTCGTAAAGTACAACTAAAATCTGATATATTAAAATTCGAACGTTGACAAACATATGTATCTATGTCCTTCTATCTTCTCACGAACCACTGAATCCTGAAACTAGCCGTAAGTACCAAAACATGGAAAATAATCCAAGGAATCTATTTCGACTATTTAAATTCCGAAATTGTAATTAGTTAAAAAGATATTAATTAAAAACCTCAAATTGAATGAATTGACTTGCTGTCATCTATTGGCAGCATGGTGAATTCATTCACGGCGGATTCTTTTTCCCCCTATTATTAGTTTTCGCATCCGGTGTTGCATTTTTTATTTATTTAACGGAAGTTGGTTTCTCTTTTTGTGCGAGCTTCTGTGTTTGGATTTATTAACAATGGAAAAAAATCGTTTTCATGCTTTCGTTCTTTCTTTTTTTTGCATTAAAGTGTTTAACTTCGTAACGTTTGTTAGGGAAAGTAAGTGACAATATGTGTTGATTGTAGAGAAAAACGGAGGCGAGGCATATGAAAATATATGGATCCCAAGGTCTCACGTGACCTCACTTCTCTCCGCCCGGGAATATCCTATTATTCGTGATAGCCCGTGCAACGCCGGACACCACACAGCTAGTAATTCTTTTAATAACACAGACAAAGTTAAGTAATTTTCGCATGGTAGCCTTTCACGGCAAGTAACCCAGTGACATTTAGTTGGAAACTGAGTTCTGTCTGCATGCGTTACATGCCATGAAGAGCTGGAAATTGCTTGACTATTTTGTGCTATAAAGAACAAAACCTTTTTGAGTTGTATTTCACGAATATTTAATATTTCGTAATATCTTGAAATCGAAAATAAATCAATATCGTCATGTTCTTTAGTCAAAAGTTATGAGAAAAGGAAATCTCGACATTAATTTATGGACAATTTTCAACAATATTTTTCTGAATTAAAGGATTATGAAACGATCTTGTTCAGATATTGCTATTCCCTCAGACATTTGACTGAAATATTGCAGATTATGAATAATATAATAATCCATATCTCTCGGTAACGCTCTGACGTCACCAACAATAAAACTAGCACGCCATAGCACTGCGAGACGTTAAACAGCATTATTTCATTGTTAGAGAACATAAATTTCAGTAATTTTAAATTTAAAAGAACCATTGTCGTTCTAATTTCAAATTTAATAGCTCTAAAATAGTGAAATAAAATTTGCTATCCATTGATAAAAAAATTATCTCGCTATGATCAATAGTTCCCGAGAAATTTTAAATTATATTAATCATATATATCAAATTAATTTCCGTTTTTCAGTAGAAAGTAGTAAATTACGTCAGTGGTATATCGTGCGCGAGATATAGTTTGGACACTACGATGCATCTAATTATTTAGTACAACCGTGAAGATATAATTTGATAATATTTTTTGGCAACGTTAAAATTTACACAAGGGCATCTGAAGTACAAGGAAAATTGTTAAACAACGAAAAATACTGCACACTTAATTGTTTACCAAGAGGGTTTTTGAATAAAGAAGTATGCAAATAATACGTAAATAAAAAATATTTCCTGTCATAATATATATGCTTATTTTCTTTGTTTTCAATCAATCTTAAACACTTCTCTCGCATATATATCTACTTAAACACGTCAGATTTGACGGGAAATCTCTCGAATTAAGAGGCAACTTTCACCCGTCATGCCATGACGGGTGATTTTCTAATATTTCTATAAAAATCATATCATTTGCGATGTTTTCGTAGCAAAAAGCCTCAGATTTGATTCTATTGCTCTCTCTTCTGGTAAACACAAAATATATGAAATTCTGAATGGTTGAGGAAACTAATATTTATGGACGTCCTCTAAGTTCGTAACTGAAATTCAATATATATCCCTAGTCTTCTGTGAGTCCAACTGACCTGTACATAAAATACCTACTTAGGATTTTCCGGTCCAGCTAAATTGCTCGTTGTTACGAAGCCATTTAGATGCAGTTCATTTAATATAAATTATAAGGGGACAAAGTGTTCAGACGCAGGGTATTTCGAGTAAGGGATAATTTAACGCGCAAATCGAGCGATGTCAGGCAATTTCTTTGCTAATCATATGTAGTTAAAACTGGTGTTTATGTTTAATATTTTTGTAAGGAGTCTAATTATGATTCAAATTTGAAAACCTCTTTGTGCTGTAAGCAGTTAAAATGAATAATATTTTTTGACATTTAATGCAAAACAATATTTATCATGAAGAGCCAGCGTGACACTTTAAATTGTCTTTGTCTGCGAAAGTTCTTAGAAAGGTTCCTTATAAGGTCTTTGTCTTAGAAAGGTTCCTTATAAGGTCTTTGTCTTAGAAAGGTTCCTTATAAGATCTTTGTCTTAGAAAGGTTCCTTATAAATAAATAAATTTTAACACTCTGGTTTATAGAACAATTTTATATAAGTATTATTTTATCGTGATTAGTCATGCTGTTTTTAATGCTATTTTTGACATTTCAGATTTCACGCGATGAAGATATATAAGCCCTCAAGTAGAAATGCTATCAAACAGGAGAGTGTACAGATTCCTCTTCAAACAACAGCCCTCAAGAATCCAGCAATCAAGCGGTTGAAATCTATAATACTGGACATTCGTTCCACCAGAGTTGTCGAATCACCTCATTGAGAGTAAGAATACTTAATAGTGATCTTGTTCCTTGGTAATATGTTGGTGATGCATCGACTTAACAGTTCTTGTCAGTACTGATTTTACTGAAATATAATTTTCAACCTTGCTTCGTTATTTTTTAAGCAAAGTTACTCAGATTTGTGTTTAAATATGTGTAAGCCTCGGAATATATATAACAGTTCAAATGAAATGCAATAAGTTGTAAAATGACGATATATTTATTTATCAAAATCTGGAAATAAATATTAAAAATAATGCAGATATATTACTATTTTGGATGTTCTGAGATTCTTTTACAGTTTGGATGCTAAATAGAGCATTAATTTCTTTTCATTTGAGTGACATTTAACGCTTATAAAAATTAAATTGTTTTAATATATTAAATATTTCATAACTCATCTCTTCTTATAAAAAATACTGAATTAAATAATTTCAAAATATTTTCCTTCTTAATAGCATTAAAATATCTTTATAATAAAACGCCCTAATGGCGATGCAAAATTAATTTATGTTAAGATTCATTTGTATATACAATGTAGGGGAGAGAAGCTGAATGCGCCTAGATTGGACCAGTATTCATAATTTTTATTCTATTAAATATGTGGTAGTAAAATAGGCAAAATGCTATGTTGCAACGGCGGAAATAAGATGCATGATATCATTTTTAGGAGAAAGCGCTATGGGGCTACAGTTCGACAAAAAGTGTTTAAATTTAGGCATCAGCAGTGGATTATTTGAACAGAAGACAAAAAGCTCTTACGCTGTTCTGAATTAAGTAGTAAAATATGTCATTATATCCCCAGAATAAGGAAGTTCTTTAGCTACAATTTACTAAAATTATTTTATGAAAATAGTTTGAAATTAAAGTTTGTAGAATTGTTTGTTGCTATTGCCCAAAGATTGCTTAAATTGGACCGTTTAATTCAATTAGAGTATTTTCTTAAACTATAGGAATAACTCAGAAAGCAGTTGCTCACCATTAGTAGACCTCATAAATTGGAACTGGAACAAATCAAAGCAAAATACAATAAAAGAACATTAAAGCCATCAAATGTTGGATAAAAAGTTATCGAAACTTAGGATACGTAACACTTGCAACATTTGTGAGGAAATAAAGGGAAAATAGGAAGTGATGCTGTGCATAAAATGTCATACTTGGGTTCATGCTGGCGTGAATTTGAGAATGAAAAAATAACTTTGGTTTAATTGTGCTTAAAGAAATTGCTGTCCAATCTAGGCAACCGGTTTCCTTGATTGAAAAGTTGGCACATTTTTTAAATATGCTTTTTTTAAATTTAAAGTAAATTTTATAAAACTCAATTACGCAGTTTTGAAGATAAATAAACTGCACAAATATTCTATCACTTGTTTTTCGTTAAAACTATTTCTCCATCGCATCCAAAAACGTCCAAGTGGTCCAAATTTGGTGACTCCCCAAAATATTTATCAAATTAACATTCATTTTAGAACTCAATTACAGGTAGTTGAGACATGCGGATAATTTCATGAATTTTTAATTCTGATCCTACTTTTTAATGGATCAGAATATGAAAAACTCGATTTCCAGTCTATTTCTCAAATTTGTCAAACTGCTAGAATACGAAGAAGGTTAGGCTTCTCTGATGTTGATTACCCTAGCTTTGTCACGTCAATCTTCATAAGTCGAATAAACTTGTATAAAGATATTTTATTCTCGTATCTAAGAAACTGCTATTAAGCGTCCGTTTTCCTCGTATGTCATTAATGAGATATTATGAAAATTGAGATAATTCATGATCATTAAGTCTGTAAGTGGAATTCCGAAATTTCAATTTCTTGCATTTCATTTAACTTATATTAAATGCTAAAGCTATTGAAAGCTGAAAATTGCCTCCATTATCTAAAGGAGTCTTTTAATCATTTTTGAAATTAAAATTGCAGACATAAGAATATCGGCACTTCAAAAAATGAGAAATCTCTAGATTTTTCGACAGATTTTATTGAATATAATCCATTTAAAGATCTAATTACTTAAATATATAAAAGAGTAATTTCCTTTCAAGTTGACTTAAGACTGTTTTTGAAGGCAGTTTGATTAGTAATTTTAAGAAAGCCTCTCATCGTAATTGAGGGTATTCTGATGTTCATTACTAAGCAAAATTTATAAAAATGGACAAGTGCCAATTATGATCTACCTGTAATTTTTGCTTTCTTTCTCTTTTTGGCTATTAACTTATCTTGAGAAAAAAAAATTAATTTTCACCAAAAGGCAGAAGCATGAATGAAAAGGATATAAGAATGTTAATAAGAGTAGAGAAATGAAGGGAACGATTTTCTGCTAGGGTTGGGATTTTATATTCTTAAGTGAAATCACAATTTCTAAAAAAATTCTTTTAAAATATTAGTGTTGTTCATGCTGATTTGCTTCTAACGTTTTAAAAAATGCTAATTACTTTGCAGAAAATATTCTTGAGGCATAAAATAGTGTATCTGAATCAAACTGAATGCTCCTACTTCTGAATTTTCGATAACCTAAATGTAGTTTGTTCTGAGATAATTTGTTAATGTTGAGGATTATTTGAATTCTTTTATTAAAAGCTGGTATTTTTTATTATTTGCTGTGTGCCTATGATTGGTTATTAATAACCAATATATAGGAGTTTCTAGAAAATCTCTGATGTAATACGGATTACTGTCTTGAAAAGACAATTGTTCATGAAGAAAAAGATATTATAGCTATATTTAATTTCTAAGGAACAATGATATACATTTTTTTGAAAACCAAAGTAGTTTCGTAGCTTTAAGATCGATCTTGGTTAGAACTATTAATTCATTATACTATATAGAGTAATAATATTGCGTATTATTATATATAATGTATTATATACACCGTAATGGAATGTCTAATTTTATGGAGCCAATTTTCTTAATCGAAATAAACTTCTCTTAGATTTCTAATATCAATTGATATACACTTCTGGTTTTACGAGTTTAAAATAGAAAAAAAAACACAGTTTTATCAGATATATCGAAAATTAAGAAAAGAAAAAAGTCGAAAGAATTGCTGTATTGCCAAGATTTTAAAACCTTAATATAAAACTAACTGAAGCTGCATTTTCAAAAGTTTATATTTCAGTGCAAATTACATTCTTTGACAACACTTCTATTCAAAAAACATTATATCTACTTAAGTTACTTAAAAGTGTTTTAGGGAACAAAATCATCCCATTCACAGGTGAACATACTTCTAAACACATGGAATAATATGCTTTTAAAAGAATGGAACTAATTCGATATCTGAATATCGATTTGTCTGATTTTTTAAAATGAAATTGCATTATGCAAAATCAAAATTTTTTAACTTTTGGAATTGCTTTGTTTAAAGGGGAAGTAATTCCTTTTCTAGTTTTTCATTTTGTATATTAAAGCACTGAAAAAATATGTTTGTTCCACACTATCAATTGGAAACATGATCAAAAACACATCCTAAATGTGTTGGCAATTAATGAAATGTCACTGAAATTATCCAGAATCAGCCTTTCTATTTAATTTTTGTCTGTATTGCTCTCTGAGTTTTCAATTTTGATAATTTGTGACGATAAATATCAAATATATTATCATAGGAAAAAATATTTTTTAAATCACTTTATGATTTAAATTTGTCTGCTATTAATAGCATGGTGTTTTTATTGATATCCGTACTTCTTTTAAAAATTATTTTCAATTATAATCCTTATAACTGAATATAACTTAATATATAAATTAAAGCAAGATATTAAATATATAACTTAAAAAATATATTTAATATCTTGCCAGAGTGAAATGAGCACGGAAATGTAAATAAATAAATTTATAAAAAAAATGTGTTTAAAGATTTCCTTTAAATTGAGTAGTGACACGAAGATAAAAAAATGCGCTAAAATATCTTAAAAAAAGCAAATTGAAAAATAAATATCAAGTTTTGTAGTATAAGTAGAGTAGAAATTTCCTTTTTATAGAAAATTTGTTTATCCGATTTCTCCTCCGTTCTTCATTTCATAAGTTTGTCCATCTAAACACATCAAAGGAAAAATATCAACATCCAAAGAAAAAAATTGACCCAAAATGAAAGACAACTAATGCAATTAAGACGAATTTTATTTTCTACCATTAATATCTGCTGACGCTAAAGATAATCTTTCGTTCCAATGTAAGCAAATGATGCAGTACATTTCAGTAGAAAATCGAATATGTTCAAGATCATTCAGTCTATTCGAGTTGTAGGAATGTAGCTTTTGGATTGCGAGAGTAGGCACTCTAATATCACTGGGGAGTTTATTGATTCTTACTAGGAAGGTAATCCTTTCTGAGAATTTGCACTTGGAGTAGTACAATGGACGGATTGGGACTGGACCTATGGGCAAATTACCAGCAAATGGGAAGCACAATACATGGATTCCCAGAAACTGATGCAATAAGACTTACTTGTATTGAATGGAATGTTCTCAGGGCACAATAACTGACAGTTAATCCGGATGCAAGCAAACAACCATGTCCTTATTGTGGTTTGTTAAGTTATAAACATTCTATTAAGAGTGTGGTTGGTAAATTAATTTATGAAACAAAAATCATGTAAAATGAAGAAGTTATAATTTTTATTGATGAAAATTCTTCTGTTTTGAATGCAAGAGTCGATCAACAGTAATTTTTCTTATTTAATATGCACACTATTTTATATATTTTAATTTTACTTCATTGAATCCAAAAGTGACCTTGTTTTGTCCTATAAAATTATATATTCCTGCTGAATGCATGAGTCAAGAGAATAGCAAAGTTTCACGTAAAAGCACGTTAAATAATTTCGGTAAGAAACCTGTAAGTTTTAAGAAATTTGATGTATTACACAAAGCATTAGTTTACATCAGTAATTCACGTATTTTCTATTAACAAAATTGGATATTGAATCTAAAAGTAAAAAATTCTCCTTAAATCTATTTTTATAGACTAGCGTATTTTATAAATACAAAATATTCAATAATGACGAGTTCAAGCATTAAAAAAATATCATAAACTCATTTTTTCGAATTTCTCCAGAAAGACTTGAGGAACTGCACTTGCACTTCGACCATATGTCGAATATGCTTTATATCACATTTTACAGTGAAGATTCTGTGACGAGAGCATTTAGCGTCCCAAACAGAAATTGAAGGAGACGAAAAGAGATTTCAGCTCACTACGTTTCTCAGAAAGTTCATAATGATAATCAAATTTGATCAATGGTTATGCTTAATATGCTCATTGCTTACATGCATTTTCGTAACAATAGAACATATATTATAGAAGGTATAAAGGTTTTCTTAAAAGATTCCGAATTTCTCCAGAAAGACTCGGGGAACTGCACTTGAACTTCGACCATATGGCGAATAGGCTTGATATCACATTTTACAGTGAAGATTCTACGACGAGAGCATTTAGCGGACCAAACAGAAATTGAAGAAGACGAAAAGGGATTTCAGCTCACTACGTTCCTCAGAAAGTTGATAATGATAATCAAATTTGATCAATGGTTATGCTTAATATGCTCATTGCTTACATGCATTTTTGTAACAATAGCACATATAGAATGTATAAATAGAATGCATAAAGGTTTTTCTTAAAAGCTTCCGAATTTCTCCAGAAAGACTCGAGGATTTGCACTTGAACTTCGACCATATGGCGAATAGGCTTGATATCACATTTTACAGTGAAGATTCTGCGACGAGAGCATTTAGCGGACCAAACATATTGAAGAAGACGAAAAGCAATTTCAGCTCACTACTTTTCTCAGAAAGTTGATAATGATAATCAAATTTCGTCAATGGCTATGCTTAATATGCTTATTGCTTACATGCATTTTCATAAAAATAGCACATATGTTCTAGAAGGTATAAAGGTTTTCTTAAAAGATTCCGAATTTTACCGCAGGTGTTTTCTTTATAAAATGCAGAGTTTTCAACCAAATTAAACGAAACCTACAAAATACTCGTCAATATGTTAGAGAAAAGTTGAAGCAAATACTTTGAACATTATAGGAAACATGAGTATTTGTAGTAAATAAATTTTACTGCGCATGTGCGAGACGTAGAGTAATTTTTCTTTCACAACTTCTAAGCCAGATATATAGGGCAATTTATATAAAAATTCCAGATGAATGCCTTTAAGATTTAGAAAGAATTTTTTGTGCAATTTCTGCGTCTCTCAAAGAGAAACAAAATGATGAGAGTTTCCACAAATTATATATTTTTTAAACTTGAATCTTCGAATAGTAAACGCTGAACTGTAATTTTAAAAAATGTATTTTATTTATAAGTAATACTTTATTAAACTTTTGCTAAATTCTATAGAATTATTCGAACATTTATTAAATTTAGAAATTATTTGAAATGTTGAAAGTAACAATTTTTGTAAAATCCCTCACCATTTTCTTTTTCTTTGAGAGAAACAGTAATTCTGCGTACTGCAATGTCGATATCTTTTAAATCTTTAATGGTATTCAACTAGAATTTTTATATAAGTGGCCCTATATATCTGGCTTTGAAGCTGTGAAAGAAAAATTATGTTGAATTTCGCATATGCGCAGTAAAAAAAATATTTACTACAAATACTCATATTTCCTCCTATATTCAAAGCATTTGCTTCAAATTTTAATACAAAGCCTCTCTAACATATTATCGAGTATTATATAGGTTTCGTATAAAGTTGTTGAAAACTTTTCATTTTAAAAGCAACATTCTCAAAAGTTTGAATTTTTTAGAGGAACCTTTATATCTCCCAGAATGTATATGCTATTTTTACAAAAATGCATGTAAGTGCTGAACAAATTACGCATAACGATTGATTGCAATTTTCAAATCATTATCAGCTTTCTGTGATACGGGGAGAGCTGAAATCCCTTTTCGTCTTCATAAATTTCTTTTCCCTAAATACCTTGTTTCCGAATCTTAACTATAAAATGTGAGTTCAAGCCTATTCATTACATGGTCGAAGATCAAGTACAGTTACTCGATTGCAGTTACTTTCTGGTGAAATTTGAAAAAAATGTGTTAATCCGAAAATGTCAGGATACTTTTTATCATATAGTGTACTTTAAATCGCCGCCAGAATATAAATAGGAATTACTTAGAGAAAAGTGCCTCTTAGTAGTTATTATGTTTATAAAATGGGTTAAAATGTAATGACGTAAGTGAATATTTTCTTATAAAATAACTTCCAGAAAATGAATGAATAATTCCAAAATCATTTTATCGTGAATTTACTTGCTGTAATTCTCTTTTTAAAAATCAACTGGTATGGAATGGAGAGCACAAAATTACTAGAAAAAATACCAGATCACAATACAGTCAATCCGAGAAACCAAACTCGTGGAATACACACTGTTTCTTTTTCTACGAAATGGCTAAAAGAAATGATACTTTTAAAATATAGAAAATAGGATTTAATAAAACAATAATCTATTTTACCACAGTGCTTCTTATAAAGACAGATATCACAAACTCCGCAATAGGTGATAAAGACTGATATTTATTCCTCAAGATGGCTATACATATTGATATAGTTTCATTATTTGAAGGAAAAATAATTAAAATAAAACATCAAGAACATGATTCGATTTATGGGAGAAATTTTATGAGAGGCGTTTAAGAAAAAATGAACAAGAGAAATCGGTTCTTCGCTAAGTTTTAACTTCTATTTGTAATGAATTATGTAATAACTCTTTATTTCTAAGTATATCTAGTCAAGATAATGGATGATAATACATTTAAGGGACTTGGCACCCTAAGAATTCCGGAAAATCAATGAAAATATCGATCTTCAAATTTTGAGTGGAAAATGATCCTTGAACCTTTGACTTAATAATCCGAAAGTTTCAAAACAATCAGACAAATATTTAGTGAGATATGAAGTTTTTTTGTCTAACATTTCATCACGTGTCACGCCCACTTCCAACGTTTAAATCATGCATATTACATGTGTAAGTTGCAAAGACACCTAATTTTTTCAATAAAAGCAAAGCAAGATAGTTGTTTCAAACAGTAGCCGTTTAATCTTTGTTTGTTTACTGTTTTACTGCTTTCGCTTCTTTATTATTCATGAAGCATATCGTCATCATCATCATCAACACTGCTTTCGCTTCTCATTTTTTTCGAATTTCTCACTGCCAATAAAATTTCAATAAAATGGTTTTAAATTTTTTCTCTGTTATAATGGATATTTGATAAATAGTACTTCAGATCATTTATTAAATATTTTGACTAAAAAATTTGAAAAAAGTGAAATTTTTCGCATTTTTTTAAAAAAATTTCTAATTATCCCTATAAATGAAGATGCTAATTAATAATTATAGTAATAATAAATATTAATAAAATTGATAACTTAGGACTCGCAAATGTCAGGTTATTGCTCTGAAAAAACACTAGCTTAATATAAGTTGTTTTTATTACAATTTTATTGTTTTTAAAACTTTAAAGCTGCTTTTCTCAGTTTGCTTTTTTCCAAAATTGTGTCTGCTACAAAATGGAAAAAGTCGATCTCTTTTTATTCTAATTACTTGAAATTTTTTCTGTTCACTCACAAATGCATGTTTAATAGAATTAGGGATGGATTTGTAAAATTTTTTTATTAGAAAATTTTTTAAAAATTTACAAAGCGAAAAATTCAGATATTTTCCAAAAATTTTCACAAAATTTTGAACAATTTTTTTTCTCTCTGAAACTAATGTAGATATCAAAAATCCGATGCCTGTTTCTGTTAAGTATATTGAGAGGTCCCTTTAAAAAAAATTTGGTGAAAAAATATTAAAAATTGTATGAGAAGAAGCATTTTAAAAAAGGGTTAATTTTTTTTAAAAAATTTAAAATTTTTGAATTTGTAATTTTTCAAAGTGAAAAATATTTTAGAAATTTCAGTTTCTGCACAGTTTATATCTATCTACTACAAAATTGAATAAGTTTGATCAAAATTGTAGAAAAAAAATTTGGGGGTGCGAAGTCCCCTTAAAGAGGAACAGAATATATAAAATATTCATTATATCTACATGTAAATGATTCAGAGTCAAGTGTTTGAAACTATCCATAAATTCTTCGGAGCTTGTAGTTTTCGTTAGTTTAGAGAATTTTAAGGTTTCAGAATTATGTTCAATGTAAAAAAAAAATTAATTTGTTTCGAACTGAGTTCCAAATTTTAGACGAAAAAATTTGAATATTAGCTAAACATGACCTTTGAAATATATTTGTCAGATTTTCAAAAAGTTTTGAATGTTATTATGTCTGATTAAAATTCTTTCAGTATGTTTCAACATGTAAAAAATGAAGAATAAATACTATGTCTGTGCGTTAGTAATCTTTGCTTTAAAGAGATTTCGTGACTCTAATATATATATATATATATATATATATATAATATAAATCTAAATATAACTTATTATATATGATCATACAGAAACAAAGTAAACAAGACATATCAAGAAGCAAATCCTAAACTAAAAACTCATTATTTGAACAATACAACCAAATTTAAAACAAAATCTAAAGAATTGAAAATACTATAGATACCATGAACAAAAAATTAAGTATAAGCATTTATATGTCAACAAGTAAAAAACTCTGTTATTAAAAGTATTGAAAAAGTCAATCCAAGTATATGGAGTTTTCAAGAATTAATATAGCAGTTTGGCTGTGGACAAGCTTCAGCCAGGTTAAATATATATATATATATATAGGATTTAATTATTGTTTATTTCTGTATGTTTGTATACTGGTTTTATTTGGATTTAGATTATATATATATATATATATATATATATATATATATATATATATATATATATATATATATTGCTCTTAGTATCTATAGTATTTGCAATTTTTTAGAGTTTATTTTAGAATTGGTTAATTTGTTTAATTAATGAATTTTTAGAACTGCACTTTGATATGTCTTGTCTACTTTGTTTTTGTATGTTCATATATAACAAGTTATATTTTGGTTTAGATTAATATATATATAAATATAAAACAATACAGATAATGTGTAATAATCCAGACGTGTCATCTTACCTGCATCCAAAGAAGGCAAGGACTTAATTTAATTTGTCCTCGCTGTTAACTGGCTAATAAGATATGTCGCAGAGAAAGAGAAGTAAGAATTGATAAAGAAATTAAATTTAGAAAAGAACACGTTTTTCACAAAGAACGAGTGAAAGAAGTTGTCAGATAACCTAACAAGATAAGAAATAATACCTGACAAATTGTCAAAAATTTAATTTATTTTTAAATGGCTCTGAAATGACTAAAGGATTTGCGTCTTAGTTGTTTCATCACAGGATTCCGAAATATAATAAACCTTTTAGATACATATATACAATCAGTTTATTTAAGAAATTCGAAAGCCAATTTTCTCCATTTATTATTTTGTAAAAAAAATCTTTGAAATCCGTGTGATAGATAATGCAAAAATGATTAGAAATATGATGAATTCCAAGGATCAATTTATTTCAAACTGATATTACAAAAAGTCAACAATATTTAGAATTTACAATTGAGTCGTTTTCTCCCCCATAATATATGCCTTTTGTATTTTACTTCATATAAGTTATAAAAATTTAGATAACTACATTTTTAAAATTTTTTAATTGATCGTTCGGAACATATAATTCTTATAAGTTAATTTCTTTCACCTTATCCTATTATGACATGTAAATATTTTTCTTTCGCATTACATTTTCGGAAAACTAAGTAGAAAATAACTTTAAGATTTCCTAAATTACCCGTAGACAATATTACGTCATGTGTCTTCTGACCATTTATTTTCTTTAACAACATGATTTAATGCCAAAAGAATCGTACTTAGCGTTGTTATTAAATGCATTTTAGACCAGAAAAGAATACAATTTCCGTATTAGTAGATAATCCTACGTACCTCATCATCCGTTTCGTAGTACTATATTAATATTGTACGTTTCATATTACGAAATTTCCATGATAATTGTACTTAGAGTTCTTATTTAATGCATTTTAGACTAGAAAAGAATTCAATTTCCGTATTAGTTCATAATCCTACGTACCTCATCATCCGTTTGATAGTACGATATTGATATTGTACATTTCATATTACCAAATTGCCAAGAGAATCGTACTTAGCGTTGTTATTTGTACATTTCATATTACCAAATACACATGATTATAAAATACGACTCGCTAATTGTATTAGATGATAAAAAATTGTGGTCACAGACAGATGCTATTAATTGACTTTCCTTTAGCTTGTGGAAAAAAGAATAAAAAAAGTTCTGTTAATATATATATTCAATAAAATATTTATTTATGAATTTGCTCTTTTATATCATAGAGACATGGCTGCCATATTTTTTGACACTAAAAAATCTGTCCAAATATGAATGACGTATTTTTACACAAAAATAGATGTTATATAATTTTCAATCGCGGCTATTGTGTAAAATTGATTATTTTAAAAGCCTTTATTTTAAGCTAAACATACTTATTTTTAACATTCTACTAGAAATTAATGAGCAAAATTTATTTTTAGGAGTTTCAAATTATTTTCTTATTTATAATTTATTTAAACTCCTTGCAAATTTTACCTAAAGAGATATGTTACTTTTTTCTTACAGTTATATTAATATTATTAGTGAAAGTGAATTTTAATGAAATTATTTCCAGTTGATTCTTCGTGATTGGAATCCATTTTTATGAATTGTAATATTTATTGAAAAGTAGAAATTTAACAAATATATCCAACAAAGTAGTCTCAAATAAAATATACGACAAATCCCATTTCGACATGAAATTGACTCGGAAGCAAATATTTGCTGTAGAGGAAACTAAATCACTTCAAAAATTGTAGAAAAACTATTCTTTTTTGAATCGAAAAGTCAATTCTTCTTCTACCTTTGAACACGGATTTAAAAAGTACGTTCCGCTATAAAATTTTGATATAGTTATCAACATAAACTTGACAAACTATAACGTTGAAGTTCTTATTAAAACAATTTAAAAAGGAAAATTAATTAGAATTTTTAAGAGAAAGTTGTCAGTCTCTTTATTAATCTCTTATTTAATTTAATTTCATCGGGAGAACTTCAGATTTATTTTAAGGAAAGGACTGATGAGGTATATTCAGCCAAAAGAATTTCCTTATTCTACCCAAAGAATACTTAGATGCACAAATTATGTTACTCAAAAATGTCTGATATATTTATAAAGCTGTATCGTAAAAAAGTCTGAAAACTGGCAACGCATTAGTATAAACTTCGTCACAAAGTATTGCCACTTTTTTAAATAAAAGTATACAATAATTTTAATTTAGTCAGCTTTATTAGAAAATTAATATGCTTCACTTGTCGAAACATATCTAAAATTAGTATCACAGTAATCATGCCAGAGAGCATTCCGCACGAGTTTTTTTTTTCAGTTATTGTACAAATGTATTATATTTATCGTATCCTTATTTTAAAAATTCATTTTCAAAAGTGTTTACATAAAATATTTTCTTTTAGCAAACATTTTTTAAAATATCGAAAGTCTAATTTTCACAACAAAAGTAACGAAACAGCCTAACATATTTTTAGAGAATAAAAGTATTTTTCTGGTCTGGGAGTCACGGATGTAGATATATTTTTAAAAGTTCAGTTTTGAATAAGACGGTATTCTGATATGTGTTTATCTATTTTACATGAATAAGATTAAATGTTTTTGATTAGTGATATTTCAGTGATTCGCATTGGAATTAGAAACTAATAATTAAGCATCTGAGAATTACTTATAAGTTTTTTGGAGATTTAGGATGACGGTAAATCTACTTATATTTTCTTTAAATATTTCATGATTTTTAATTCAATTGAGATTTCATATTGATGCGTTGGCTACACGTTCAATCTCTGTTTAATATGCATGTTGTTTATGTATTAATCCTCTTTTTACTTTCTCACATACGAAATATACAAAGAGAAGGTATGGCTACCTTGAGATTTTAATGAATCTTCACGTTGAGACATCCCTGAGGCCAAAAACATATTCTTGAAACTATGCATGTCTGTTTGCGAACAGGATGACTTAAAAACACATTGAGTTAGACGGTTAGGTTAACGTCCCGTTTCGAAGCAACACGAGGGCTATTTAGGGACTGACCTCGTAAATTTCAACCGCGGTCAGATGACGAGGACGACCTCTCTGAGCTGGCACCCCTTCTCCAAGCTTCTGCGCCACGCCAACTTGAGGACGTTTGGCCACTACGTGTGAGCAAGGGTGCAGCAGACGCCATAAACGGCGGATCTTCGGAGGAATCGGGTTTCGAACCTGCGACCCTCCGGTCCCGGGGTCGAGACCTTACCACTAGGCCAATGTGGCCTGTAAAGTTAGACGGATGAAATTTTGTATGTGATCTTTAAACCAAATTTGTAGATTTGCATTACATTTTGGATGGAATCTATCTACAGAAAATCTGTCTCTGTGTCCGTGTGCATGTGAAGACTCTAAAAAATTGAAAGATCTAGATAGATAGAATCTAGCTCACAGTTTTATCATTAGAATTGCAGATTTGTTTCTCATTTTGGAGAAAATTCGTCTATTACTGCTATTACTGCACGAAGATTAAAATAAAACACGCTATACAGTGTGTTTCAAAAAAGTGGCTGAATTTTACGGGTAGGGGAGAAGTACAAAAAGAAGTTATTTTCGCAATGGAACATGAGGTCAGAAAGGCAAAGGGGGGCAACAATAGTAACCCCCTACGGCGGGGGCACTTTTCCAATGAATGGAGTGAAAGAAAAGGATACATCAGATGAAATGTACAACACAGACTGAATGGAATAAAAATTTGCAATAGCACAACGACCCAGTTGCATGAATAACAACATGGAAAATGTGTATCGTCTCAGAAGAAATGTTCATAGAACACTTACTTATTATCCTGTAACACTCTTTAAGTATCCTAATGGTTTGTTGTTCCTACTGCGACCTACTTGTCATTACTATATCTGTCAACTGAGTTGGTGTGCTATTGTAAATTTGTATTCCACTTAATCTATACTGTACATTTCATCTGGTGTATCCTTTACTTTTACTCAATTCACTGACAAAGAACCCTCTGTAGCGAATCCCCTCTGAATTTCAGGCCCCATGTTCTAATGTGAAAATGACTTTTTTCTGTATACCTGACCTATTCTTGAAATTTGGCCACATTTGTTTAAAAACAACTTTATAGTGAAACTGTAGGTCGAAGGCAAGGAGAGAACACTCCATTGATATACTATATTCTATTATTTCTACTACTTTCACTATTTTTATTCTTCCTTGGTACTTTGTACTTTAAAATGTCACTATCATTCCAAACATTATTTTATGTTACAGATTTCATGCTTCTTTATTTGTTAAATAATCGTTTTCGTTGACGTCATCGACCATCTACCCCAAATACTTCCTATTGGTTAAATATAGCACAATCGGTTTTCGTTTTGTGTTTCTCAGTGTCTTATCTTTGTTCAAAATGCTTTTAAAGTGAATATTTTCAAATAACAGCATCTTCCGTCGAACAAAACTTATATTTTCTCTGAGAACAGTAACATTTTGTAAGAATTTTTAGTAAATAAGAGCGGTTAGAGAACATTATAATTCAAAGTATACTATTTATTCATTATTTAACTAAGCTTCATGGATAAGAGTTATAAATGAACCCTTTTAGGGAAAGATTGCTTTGGTGGCATTGTTATTTTAGTTATTTAAACGTAGATTATTATCAACTTGAATAAGCTCCAGGAATTAAAATTTCGCTGAATGGATCAAGACTTCCACCCAGTATACATAACTAAGATTTTACTGAAACATTTCTTGTGAACCTATTATTTACTCTGTACTCATTTAACGTTTCGAATTTTGTATAGAAAGTGCATAAATGTAGAACGAAAAACAATATAAACATTCCTCCTTTACATGCTCTGAATATAAACTAAAAAAGTTAATTTAAACTTTAATTTTTTCAAAAACATTTAATTACATTAAAATTTGCAACAATAAACAAGAAAGCTGGAATAGAAGGAATGATTATAGTGCTTTGCGAATAAACGCAGTATTTGCAAACAAATATAATGCTCCGATACTCTTCAAATAATCCCCTTTCTTTTGTAGTTTTATTGTGCTTATATCTGTGTTAGGGAAGGTCTCGGCATCTCTTACAATGTTTGATTTCCGATCCGATTCTCTTGAATTTAAAATTAAGTATCAGTCTTGGAAATCTAAATCTTCAATGCCTGAAATCTTAAATTCAGAAATTGTATAAGATACTAAAATATTTCATCAACTTAAGTTATTGCAAAACAGCGAGAAAATTTAGGCACAGTGTTCTGCTATCTGCAGATTATAAACTAAAAAAGTTAATTTAAACTTTAGTTTTTTTAAGCATTTAATTACCTTTATTAATTAAAAAAGTTTAAATTTTTCACTTTTCTTTAAATTAAAACTTTAATTTATCTAAAAGCAAAGTTTTGGCATTTTGTGGCAATAATAATCGTCAATATTATAGCATAAATATAATATTTACACAACCTTAAAATTATAAAAAATAGTTTTTCATTGATATGACAGAAATTTTATTGCTTTGCTATTTTTACTAATTTTAACAATTTTTAAAAATTTTCTTAAGCATACTATGGAACAATGCTTTTAAAGGTTGTAATGAAATTCAAACTTTCTTCATTGCAACTGCAAATAATTATGTTCGTGTTTTTCTCCCTTTGTTAAAAACAAAGGAATGGAGATTTCATTTTTTGCATTCTGAGCTTTGTTTCCGCGGTTTTAATCAAATTTTGTGGGTTGATTTTTGCTCTGAAGTAATTACAACTAAGATTTAGCTTTAGTAATAAAGAATAGTTATCGCTGTGTTAACTTTCAGTTTTGATTTCAGTGCACAAAACATTTTATCGAAATAATAAAGACCATACAAATATATTAAGTATAGTGCATACGAAACTGCAGTGTAGAATGATTATATTCACTTTTCTTATGTTTTATGAGCAGATTCCGATTCACTTAAATCTTTGTTTGATTAGTTAAATTTTCATCATTTCCATTTTTACATTAGAGCTCAAATTTTAAGTGAGATCGCATATCCTTGATTAGAGATGTTCATAAGCAGAATGAAAACACATGTATAATGTTTTAAAAATAGTATGGACTAAATGTCTATAAAAATTTCATGCTATAAATATTTTAACTTCAAATTGTGGTAGGCATTTGCTTGTACATTTAAAAATATTTTACTGAAAGAACCCTGATTACCAAGCTAAGCATAAAAGATTTAATGTAATTTACTCTATCTATACGGGAACGTCCCAAACGTTTCTTCAGGCAAAAGACGGTGACCGTCCGAATATCACGTCGAAATTTCCACCCNCTTTCGTTATGTGTGATTGCTTTCACACCCACGGCGCGCTTTCTTCGCTAGAGTAGTTAGCCCATATAGGTTGGGGGAAGAGGGGTTTTTTCTTAGAATTCGGACAGTGCCAGCTGTCATTGTCGTTTTTGTAGGGGAAGGTGAATTTCCCTTATCTTTGAAAGAGGAATACGGGCATTCCCGTATTTTGAGGTCCCTCTATTCTAATGGTCTTAGGAATCAGAGGGTTAAACACAATTAGTGTTTCTGGAGGTCAAGCTGGTCACTATACCTGGCTAGTTTTACATTTAAAAGGTTGTACATTGAAGCTCAAATTTCGGTGGAATAATGGTCTTGCATTTAGAAGTTGCATGCTCATTATGAACAAAACAATTGTAGAATAGTATAGTTTAAAAAGATATCACAATTTACAGTTTTGCTGATGGAGCCATGAAAAAAGCAAAGCTTCGATAAGAATTTTTATTGAAATTGGATTCAACCTGTAGTTTTAGCGAACGGACTGGGAGCAAAAGGCGGCTAACTGTAAATAATAGTATATTAACACTTTGCAGAAGAAATAACTTGTCGTATTATTCCAAGTTGGTATCGTGTTGCCATCATTTTAATACCCGTAACTACCGTCTACCCAAATCAACTTCATGGTGTCCCATGATAAATAATTTGAATCATCCTATATTTAAAAAATATTTCACCGTCAACGATAACACTGGACAACAAATTCTCAAAACGTTCTTGCTTCCGAGACGAATATAGTCAATTTCTAATGAATTCAATGTGCTTAACACGAATATGACAAAGGAACATCTGAATTGGCTACGTTTTTTTAAATGCGCACGCATTTTTTAGAAAAGTGTATATATGTACATATATTATAATACATGTTAGGAATACTTTAATCTGCTTCAGACTGCCGATTTCTTTTGGCCTGTAGCTTGTAATAGACGTGGGGAGCATCTCTGATGAGCGTTCAACAGTAGTCAGCCAACATTGCCGTGGACAAATTCCCCTGGGACCGTTGTTCCATGTTGGCAATATCCTGATGAAAACGTTCGCCGTGCTCATCGCTGACCTGCCCGCAGTTATCAGGGAAGAAATTCAAGTGAGAGTCCAGAAAGTGGATATTTAAGGACATATTGCAGCCGAAATCCTGAAATAAGGCTAACATATCCTTAACCAGGTCCTTGTAGTTTTCGGCCTTGCCATTCCATAGGAAGTTTGTTGACACTTCATAGAACGCCTCCCAAACCTGTTTTTCTTTACTTCGAAGAATTTTCTCAAACTTGGGGTCTCTGAAAAGCTGTATAATTTGAGGCCCCACAAAAGCGACTTCTTTAATTTTTGCTACACTGAGTCGAGGGAATTTTTCATGTAGGTACTTGATTGCTGGTCCATTCTTATCCATGGCTTTTACCAAGTTTTTGACAAGGCCAAGCTTGATGTGCAAAGGAGGAATGATGATTTTATGCAGTTCTGCCAGAGGTGGGTGCTCTACATTCATTTCTCCAGGCTTAAAAGATGCTCTCTGAAGCCAACCTCTCTTGATGTAGTGCAAAGCGATTGCTCTGCTGTCCCATAGATAAAGAAAATAGCAGTACTTTGTATAACCTAGCTACAAACCCATCAACAGAGACACTGAGATTAGCACAGATCTGCCAGCCATACTTACTGTAGTTAATCATCTCCAAAAGCTATTTTAGATTGTGGTAAGTCTCTTTCATGTAGACAGCATGTTTGACAGGTATGGATGGAAGCTCGTTCCCGTTATTCAGCAAAACCGCCCTGAGACTCAGTTTTGAAGCATCTATAAACAGCCGCCATTCATTGGGCTCATGTGCAATGTGGAGTTCTTTTAGTACGCCATCAATGCTGCAGCAGAACACAAGACCTTCTTCTTTTTTAAAGAAAAATTCGAAGAGACGTGTGCGAAATGAAGCCACTCGGATATTTTGTTCGAGAAGATTCCACTGTTTAAGTCTTGAGGCCAATATCTCCGGGTTGTTTTGGACAAATTCCAAATCGCGAACAAGATCATTCAGTTAAACCTAGGTAAATAATTAAATAATATAATATAATATAATATAATATAATATAATATAATATAATAT
>BGPR01007022.1:0-36682 GCA_013235015.1 Araneus ventricosus | reverse complement strand
GAGCTATAAAAAATAACAATAGTAACACATGCTCGCTTGTGGAGACACTTGCAGGGGAATGGGGTTACTGTTGATGACCTCTTCAACTTGGCCCCACAAATCAGCTGCGTGCATTAGACTCTGATCTTAATTATTGGGCCCGGTACTTTTTTTTATCCTATTCATTGTCGTTGAAGCTATAAAGTAATTGTAACCCTAGTACTTTGCTTTAGAGACACTAGAGGTGGGAATGGGTTAATATTGTTATTTTTTCATAACTAACGACGTCAGCTTAGTGTGCCGAACTTTTAACGACTTCTCATTCACGTACTCATGGTGCCCCCAGGTGGGAGTGCTGTGTAGAAGTAATATGTTCTTTTATGTCAGTGCACTATCAGTTTGTGTCGCTGATGCTCTAAAAAATAACAATAGTAATCCACATACCGCCTGTGGGGTGCAGGAGGAATGAGGTTGTTATTGTTATTTTATAACTTCAACAGCACGAATCGATTGCGTGTGCATTGACTTCTGATCTTCAGTATTAGGCCCGGTGCACACTAGCCGATTTGTGTCGTTGAAGCTATAAAATAACAATTGCCAGCCTAATGCTCCTTTGGAACACTCAGGGGAATGGGGTTAATATTATTTGTCACTCACTTAACTTCAACGACATAATTGATCAAAATATCCAACGACTTCTCATTCACGTACTCCTTAGGTGCCCCAGGTGGGAATTGCCGCCTGTTGTAAGTAACATATAGGCATTCTTTTTAAGCCCGGTGCACCACTATCCGATTTATGTCGTTGGAAACTATACGCAATAGTAACCCTGACACCTGGAGGCACGCAGGGGGAATGGGGGTTACTATTGAGACAATTTTATAACTTCAGTCAACAGCCTGAACGTATTTCCCGATGAGCTTTACAATCATACAAGTGTGGAGCCCTGTGCACACTATCCAAATTCGTGTCGTTGAGCTATAGAGATAACAATTGCTAACCCACATTGCCTCCTTTGGAGACACTCCAGAAGAATGGGGTTTACTATTGTTATTTTACTCTTCAACATTTTCAAAATCAACAAAATAATTTTCAGACATAGAGAAAGAAGGTACTGTCTATTGAATAATTTCCAGACGCTATTTTCAGGTAGTATTTTGAAGTTTGGAAAGGGAGTACTGGACCTCATCATCTGATCTACGTTTCAAACCATCGTCCATAAATGGGCCATGTACTTCAAAATGCGACATGATTATAACTGAACTTAACTAAACTAAATGCAAAACTTCCGCATCTGTTATAATTTATACTTCTGCGACCTCTTTTCATTACAAAAAAAAAAATAATGAAACTTTTATTATAAGTAAATAATTTTTTCTTTCGACACAAAATCCCCCAACTTCCCTTCTGTTTTGTTGGACGACTAGAAGAAAATAAATGATTTGACATCCTAATATCTTTCTACAACTCATTCGAAAAAGATAGACACTTCCATATATTTTTCAATTAACCATATCCATTAGCTAATTCGTTTTATTCTATTTGGATGCATTGCGTACATTACTAGAAATACATTTCCCTAACTTCAATTACTTCACTGTTTTAAAAATGTTTCTTCCACTTTTATTGATGTTAATTCTTCATAAAATATTTTGATATTTTCTTTCCTTTCTAATACATTTTTTAAGCCTCCACTTCTCGTTTTACGATACCTATTTAATTTGTTTAGAATTATATTATTGCAGATTTTATAAAAAATACAAGTCTTAGCTTGTATTTCCTTTGCAATATCAAAGAAATATTATCTTAATTTTGAAAAAATATATTGAATTTAAGAGATTTAACGTATAGAGTTTCTTGTATCGTCTATGTTCATGCATAAAAATTACTGCAAGAAAGAAAAAAATAATTAATTTCTCATGTTCGTTAATATATTATTAATAAATTTCATTGAAAAAATGAAAACTATCTTCTTATGGTTAATTATAAATACTTCTAGATCCACTTCTGTCTGCTAAATTTCAGACATTTCAAGTTGTATGAATATTAAAGTCATTTTTTGTGAATTATATTATAGTTATCACGAAACTCTTTATGCTTAATTATAACAGAATAATAAATATGAAATTTTTTAGGAAAATGTTATCCAAAAATTGAATTCTCTGATGAAAATTGAAAAAAAAGCTCGCAGTTTCATTATAGTATATATTCTTAAAATAAGTATCAAAGAAAATTCTTTTAATTTGGGAAAGGATCCACAGATTGCCGGAATATAGGCGCTACTATCAGACATTCGTTAGGAAAAAAAATCATGTCAATAATAGTATGGAAGGTGGATATTATAGGTATTTTGTTCCAATATACGAATATTTGCTTTTGCAAGGAAGATATGGTACAAATATGAACAATAATTTGGCTATAAATGCATCGAATGATTGTTTCTGTGCAAGTATAAAAGTAGGTTTTAAGACAAGGGGCCTGAAAAATTGAAGTTGGAGTGATAGTAATTCTTGTGTAAAATAAATTTTCATTTAAATTTCAAAAAGTAAATAATGGTGGATTATAACAAAAATTAACTAAAACTAATTATATTACAAAAAAATTTTTTAATAGTTGTGACAATGTTCCATTTATGTGAAGGAAAAGCACAAAATGTTTGAGAAATATATAAAGAAAAAACCCCAAAATGTAACGTCTATTCTGAAATTTGAAGTATCTGTATTTATATGAAAATAATTTAATGAATCCCACTTGGCTAAACTATAAAAAAAAATCAAAATTGTTTTGAAATTCCAGTCAAACTGTAGTTGACGCATTTTATCTAATACATATTACGGAGTGCACCACATTCAATCTTAAGCCTGAATAATAGTATAAATGAAATAATGACTACAATAAAGATAAATGAATATAAATAATTTCAAAAGAAAGAGAATTCTCAGTATCATGCATTGATAGTACTTACATTTTTTTATTTTTTGGAGGCGAGCATGAGGTTGTCGCATATCAAATATATCACATATGTAAAATCAAGATTATTATAAACACAGAGAAAAATCATACATGAGTCATTCTATTACTTCATGTTTTTTTTACAGAGATAATTTTTATTTGATCCCATTTATTGTTGTACGGTCCATACTATTCTGTACAAATTAGGTAGTATACAACCAGACAACCACTCAATCAGATTGTTCAGATACGAATTGTTTTTTGATATGATTTAATTCTTACATATCTAAGTACAGATTACGATTCGTACCAACTTTCCTATGAAAACCATTGATATGTAAAGCTGTATCCATAAAAAGTTTGCTCTAATGCTGTCTTCTGTGATAGGAAACGAAATATTTGAACAAGTAATTAAGGAATATCCTCGCAGTGTATGAAACTGAGGAGACTGCAATGACAAATCTCTTGCTGCTATTTGTGAGTCAAACTGACTCTTACATAGAAGGAGACACTCATTTTGGAATAATTTTACATTATTCATATAATAATAGTAATACAATTTTTTTACATATTAAATTGTGCAATAATTACAAATTTTTTAGCAAGAACTCTAAGCAGTTTTTCTTTCAATTTCATTTAGGTTTTCATTCTGAAATCAGTTTTAAAACTGTTTAGGAACTGCTCCCTCGAGATTTACTCCCCAAGTAAAAATTCATGAAATAATAATTGCTGTTCAAGATCATGACTTGGAGAGAAATAAAAATGAATTTATTAGCTTTTCGTTCTTTGAAACGATTTATTTCTATTTTTCATTAAAAAACACCGATTGTCATTTTATTTTTTTGTCAATTATGAGTTCAGACCAGTTGTGGGTATTGAGAAAGATGCTGAACTAAAGTATTTGTGAATGGAAAAAATAACTTGTAATTATAGTCCTTTTTGGTTTTGAGATACTACAAATATAAAAGGACTTTAAGGTATCCAGGCGTTGAAAAGTCGATTTTCGGCCAGACTTCGAATTTTTAAATTTTTTTTGGATGTACTTTCATTTACTTTCTAAAACATGTTTACACTTTTTTGTCGGTATGTTAGAAGATGAGATATTGTTTTACATAACAAACCGAAAACCGGAAGTGGGCGTTTAATTAACCAGAAGTTGTCATTTACAGGGGACAGAAAACTGTCAAAATTCTTTTTAAACTGCATTTTTCCAAGTTAATATATTGTAGTATATTTTAGGATTTTTTTTTTTTAAGAGTTTAGATACTTAATTTAAGAACCTGACAAAACTAAAATTTGATTTAACTCAAATTAGATTTTATGCATAATTTTAACACTTCAAACATGATAACTCAAGATATTATTATCATTCAATTGTTCTGAAATTTTTTTATGAACTTACTTTCTTAAAAGTTCTCTAGTGAATGTGTACTAGAATATGAAAATGCATATTGTAAACAATATGTTTTTTAATTATAATGCTTTTAAATGAAAAATGACATAAAAAATTTTGAAAATGCTTATAATGATTGTTCGGTGGTTCTAAATTTTATTTATACAAACAATGTTAAGATTAGTACAAGCACTAATAGTCTATAGTATGTAGTTTATTTTAGTACTAACATTTGAATTATTACAAAAGAAGTTTGACCTCTAGCATGTTTGAAGTTTTTGAAAATTTTCCCTAAAACTGCACAAATTTGAGTTTTGAAAATTCATAGCAATTTGAAAATAATACTCTATTATTAATCTTTTATAAATTTCAAATCTAAAAAACATATTATGGTGTTTCTATATAACATTTTAAAAATTGCTCGAACGTGTTTGATACCTCAAGAAAGATATGGCAAAATGTAATGGCATTTTAAGCCAAGATTTACTTCTATATATATACTGTTCTGTTGTTTGAGTAGAATTCGTTTTAGGAACCTTTATAAACTATATGGATTTTTTTTGGGGGAGGGTCAGCTAGATATTTTTATTTTTTTACTCGTTGTTTGTAACAGAAATCACCATCTTCCAAGTTTATCTGATATTTGGTCTGTATAGAGTGTGGTAGATGAAAGTCTTCTGAGAGATTTGAATTAAAGTCTTTTTATTTTTGCCAATAAATTTTTAAAATTGTGCCAAGCACAAACACATAAATAATTGAACTATGATTTAAAGAGCATTTTCCCTGTGGTCATTTCATTGGTCAAGCAATTTGTTCAAGGGTCTGTTTTGAATATATTTTCCTAACTTTTAATTTTAAATATTACATAATGAAAAAATAAAATTACCTAATTATTCAAAAGCAGCTTTATTTATTATTCTCTAAGTTGAAAAATCCTTACAAAGTAAGTGGATACTTAAAAGAAATAAAAGAAATCTCTTCTTTTTAAAATTATTTTATTGAATTGAGTGTATGGTGTTTCTATCTAATTTCCATTTTGCCATTCAGTATCTAATTTTCTGAAAAAGAAAATAAAGTTGTTATTTGACTTATGTCGCTTACAAATTGAAGCTGATTAGTAATTCTTTGGCTTCTCTATATTAGTGAGGGTAATCGATACTCATTACGACACTTATAAAAAATAGGCAAATGGCAATTAAAACTACCTCATATTTTTTGCTTTATTTATATTTTCCTTTTGGCTGTTAGCTTTTTCTCTCTGGAAAAAGTCTTATTTCAGGCTAAGAGCAGTGAATGACATGAATGGAAAAAAATGACCCTTCTAGAAGGTGTGTTAAAAAGCTATAAAAGAGTAAAAGAAATTAATGCATCATATATTTTGGCATTGTTCGGGTTGCATAATGACGATTAAATTAAAGTATGAAGAAAGTCAATCGAAGTATCAAAGCGTGATTTATTTATGGATATTTATGATTTTTTAACTGGTCGGAAGCAGCTCATTGCAGTTAGATGGCACCGACAGTCATTTGACTCAAGGATGTCCCATGTGGACCACGAACAGAGAGGTTACGAGGCTACTGACAGAGCAGGGGTTAAATACCTATCATAATTTTGAGTTTAAAATTGCTTTGTTAAGGAAACGAGGAATATCAAATTATGTAAGAGATTAAATTGATGTTATGTATATTCCGGCGAACAGGCTGGCGGCTAGTTTAATACAGTCGGACCTCTATTTAACAGTCGTTCATCCCGATAGAAAGTTCGTTGTATGGAAAATTCGTTAAATAGAGATTCACCCTTTAAAATACTTTGTAGAACTACACAAGCAGATTTTAAATTCTAAGCACTAAATATTATTAAAAAGTAATTAATCCTATTTTGTTGTTAATATCAGTTTGTTTCCTTATCTTACCCATCAAAAGAAATCTGCAGGAAAGCAAGGCTAAACAAACATTGTCCGAGATACACTGTATTTTCAATTAAAAATAATTTTATATTAAAAATCAATGAATTTAGCATTTCATCATACGAAAGGTTTGTTAATTTTGCATCATGATCACTTCCATCTTCATCATCTTCGTCTTCATCACCAATTCATTTGCACGGATTTTATTTTCACTGTCCACTTCAAAACCTCATCCACATTTTCCTTGGAGCACGTGCTTTTAAACATTTTTTGGTCAAGAATTCGATGAATCTAATTTTGTATCTTGTCACGATTTTTTTTTTATTATGGTTGATAAATAGAATACCAATTTTTAAAGCAATATCCTTTACTTCACGCTTTTATCCACCTCGCAGAGAAAATTAAATTTTTTTCATGATGCTCAAACACTTTCGCTTTGAAATTTTCCAGCTTCAAGGTCATTGATCATGTAAGAAATGGCATTAAAAGAGATAATAGGTTTTAAAATGTTAAGAAATATTTTGAGAAATAGGGAGAAATAAATATTGGGATCGCAAGAAAAAAGTTCGTTAAATAAGAGAATGCACTTGCTATTTGGAGGTTACGAAGAAAGTCGCAAAATGATCTTGGTTTCGAGAAAAAGTTCATAAAATAAGAGAATTGCAAAATAGAGGTTCGTTAAATAGAGGTCTATAATCATTTAACTGTTGTTGAACTTGACTAAGATTTGCTGTGAGTAATATTTTGAAGATTACCCACTGTTCTTCGATTTTCGAACTATTATGTGAAAATATTAGTTTTTAAAGAAATATTTTCTTCTGATTTTCAGAAATTGGTAGGAAAACACCTTTCAGAATTTTTTGTAATTCAGAAAATCTCAGTTGTAAATCAAATTACAGTCTTTATTTTATTTGATCAGTTAAATTTCATTATCTGTTAATTGCAACCGTGATGCCTGAATATCTCCATTATTAATACATATAATTAATTTCTTTTCAGTCATGTGAGTTTGTATGTATAACAGAACGAGTAATTTTATAATGAAACGTAATCTATAACGCAAAGGCAAATACAATAACTCACTCACTCATTGAAATCACCTCTCCTGGGGCCTAGAAACTTCAAATTTGACAATTGGTTGCGTTTTGGGTAGTAGATGCTCATTAAGAAAGAGGAATTTTGAAATATTAATCAAATTGCAATTATTAGAAATTATCTTAAATTTTTTAATGTTTTTCACATTATCTTCAGGGAGAATAATAAATCGCACAAATATCATTTTAACATCATCTTAAAGAGTTTAAAAATGGAGCATGACACTATTTTTATTTCCATACGACTTTCTGCTTTTTTTTTTAATGAGTAAAAGATCTAGTTAATGTTTGAGCAAGGCATTACTCACGGTTCCTCAAGTCGCAGTTCTATTTATAGGAAGGGAGGAAGACTTTGTTTATGTTATTACACGATCTAGGGAAAATGTTACCCATTCATAGTTCCACACCCACCAGTGGTGGCGGGGAGAGGGGTCAGTCTCCCCTACTTTTTTTAGGAGAGATTAAATTTTTGTTTCATTCTAGCTGCCTGAAACTGGGAATTACAAAAAAGCAATAGTGTTCGGGAAATAACTCAATCAAATTCGATTTAAATTTCAATTTTCGGTTTTTATCTACCCTACACTCCGGGTGTTTTGAGTGTCAATACATTTTGTACCTCACTTTTTCCACCACTGGTTCACTCGGTGGCGTCCAGTATATTCGACTTTCAGAAACTATGTGTCGTTGATTGTTTTCCCCGTGGGTCGAAGATGAAAGATTGAGTAAAGTTATTTGGTAGCTTTTATCATGGCTGTGATTCATCACATAAATTGTATCCCAGGCATTTTCAATTACTCCTTTATATATTTATTATCTTCAGAAATACAATAAAATATTCACTTTTTTCAATCAACTTTCTGAGTTGTCGTGGGTGAAACTGCGAAGGGAATGCTATAGTTAATATAAAATAAAACTAATTTCAGGGCGAACCAGCTGGTCGCCGAAGACGCCTAATATATCTATGTTCATTCTTAAAATAATTTTAATAAAGCATGCATTATAATAGTATAAATATTAATATACTAATTTTTCTTATAAGGAAATTAAAAAAATTTATTTGGAAAATCTGTCAGATAATGAAGGTATTTATTTTATTATGATTATTTCTAGGTGATTATTTCAATCTCTTGTACGGGAAGTTTTCAAGAATCTTTTTTCCATTTCACAGTTGATACTGAATTTTAAAATAAAAGTGTTGCAATGCATTTAAAGTATAGTAGTTAAAATTATATTTATCATATGATGTAACGATGTAAAATGATTAAATTATAATTTCATTTTGATATAATATATATAACTACTAGTTGTTATAAATATTATAATCTACATCATTTGCTTCTCTACTTTGGAGAAAAAGTGGGATTTAATTTTGAAAGAAGACTTCAAAATGAAAATTATTCACACTCTTTATTCTTTAGCAGATTATTGGCCTAAGTATTAAGAAATCTTCAGGACCAGGAATTTGATATATTAAATTTGGAATTCAATTACTTTAATTCATGGCATGAAAAATTAGAATTTAAAAATGAAAGTATTCCAATTATAAATTTTATGAAAGGAAAATATACCAATTGACACTCAAAATGGCAACAAATACTTTAAATATGAGACTCATTTCACTTTTTTTACTTATAAAATAATAAAAACTTTCAAGTATTAAACGAGATTCAGTGACTTTCTAATATTAATTTGCATAGAATTCCCTGCTGATAACCGTTCTCAATTTTTAATTCCTACATTCTGCTTATTAGTAGTTTCATTGCCTATAATATAGGGGAGAAAACAAAAAAGGATTTTATAACTTTGTAAAAAAAACTCTCTTCAAGATAACTCTCTTGAAAATGAAAGTATTCCAATTATAAATTTTATGAAAGGAAAATATACAATTGACACTCAAAAGTAAGCGCCAATACTTTAAATATGAGGACTTATTTCACTTTTTACTTATAAAATAATAAAAACTTTCAAGTATTAAACTAGATCGAAATCTGACTCTAATATTAATTTGCATAGAATTCCTGCTGATAACCGTTCTCAATTTTTTAATTCTACATTCTACTTATTATAATAGTAGTTTCATTGCCCATCTATATTATAGGGAAAACAAGGATTTCTTTGGAATAACTCTCTTTTAAAGATGCTTTCCTCTCTTTAAAAGTAAGTATTCCAATTATAAGTATGAAAGGAAAATATGGTGACATGAAAATGGCAACAAATACTTTAAATGAGACTCATTTCACTTTTAACTTTATAAAATAATAAAGCTTTCAAGTATTAAACTAGATCCGAAATCAAACTTTCCTAATATTAATTTGCATAAATTCCCTGCTGATAACCGTTCTCAATTTTTTTTAATCCCTACATTCTACTTATTATAATAGTAGTTTCATTGTCTATAATATAGGGAAACAAAGGTTTTATAACTTTGGAATATTACTCTCTTTAAGATAACTCTCTTTAAAATGAAAGTATTCCAATTATAAATTTTTATGAAGGAAAATATACCAATTGACATAAGTAACGTAAATACTTTTAAATAAGAGACTCATTCCTTTTTTAACTTATAAAATAATAAAAGCTTTCAGGTATTAAACTAGATCAATCTGACTTTCTAATATTAATTTGCATAAATTCCCTACTGATAACCGTTCTCAATTTTTAATTCCTACATTCTACTTATTATAATAGTAGTTTCATTGCCTATAATAGGGAAAAACAAAGGATTTTATAACTTTAGCAAAACTCTCTTTAAGATAACTCTCTTTAAAATGAAAGTAGAGTATTTCTAGAGATTTTATGAAAGGAAAATATACCAGTGACACTCCAAAAGTAACAACAAATACCACTTTAAATATGAGACTCATTTCACTTTACTTATAAAATAATAAAGCTTTCAAGTATTAGATCCGAAATCTGACTTTCTAATATTAATTTGCATGGGAATTCCCCTGCTGATAACCGTTCTCAATTTTTTTTAATCCTACATTCTACTTATTATAAATAGCATTAGTTTCATTGTCTATAATATAGGGGAGAAAACAAGGATTTTTATAGCTTTGTAAAAACTCTCTTTAAAGCCCATTAAGCATCTAGTGCAAAGATAAAACTCTAATAATTACTAAAGCCTATTTTTCTAAATGGAGAAAATAAAAGTTTCCTTTTAGTTTTGCAATTTCCATTTCTGCCATACTTTCGGTTTCCAGAGCAAGAGAAGGCTGTATTTTACTGCACAGTGTTATCTATTTCGGAATCAAAAGAATGAGAAAATTAATCAGATTTGTCTTCGATTAAAATCCGCTTGTCTCCATTTAAAAGTTTGTAATTTTCAAAATATTTAAGAGTAAATGGATGTAGATTAATTAAATAATTCTGTTTCCCTACTTTTGTTCATAAAATTAGAAAATGTGCATCAAATTGTGGAACAAATCTGTCAAATACTATAAAGAGCGCATTTCAATGTCCGCGATTTCTTTATTATGTGACAAGCTGAAGACAGAAAATGTACCATAATATACAAGTATTCAGCGAGAAAGTCGGAGGAAACACTAACTTTTAGGAACAGAATAAATTAGGTGGAAATGATGTTTTTTATCTAAGATTTTCTTGTTTTTGCTTTGCAAACATTTAAATTAAACCTCAAATTTCTTTGTATGTAAATGAGCTATTGTTACATTTTAATGACATTCTTTTCTATTGTTTTGTGGAATTTCAAAATTGAAAAAGTGATACGAAAGTGTTTCATAAACTTATGATTAGAAATTATATTTTGAATTTTTGCAATCCTAGTTAGGAGAAAAAAGCAAAGGAAGTGATTCAAAGACTGAAATGTGGAATTGCATAATTTGTCGTAAAAATTTAGAAGGAAAGTCATTATACCAAAAAAAAGGAAATAAGAAGAATAAATAGGTAGCAAGAAAAAAAATAAAACTTTTAAACAAGTTTTAGAGGCACTGTTACCTTTCATGTTAAACAAAAAAATTATGTTTTTTAGCACATTTTTTGATGTATTAACTGCATATTTCAGATAAAAATATATAAGGGAGGTTTTAATTGTGATAGGGTAAGTAATATGTGTATAAAGGAATGAAAAGAACGAATGGGAAGGAGATCTGGTGGATGATGTCATCAGAGGCCTTCATCCATGCGGATTCACAAAATTAGAATAGGTTTTCCGTCGAGGAAAAACGACTTTAAGACAAATTTGAATTTTCCTCTAGAAGCCTGAACTATTCCCGAACAAATCCAATTTCTATCCTGCATATTTTAAAATTTAAAGGTACAAGTAAAACAAAAAAAATGCACACAGGGTCAATAGAAATGTGAGGTTTCGAAAAGAGTTATTTGTGGAAATAAAGGAAAAGGATGCGTTGTACTAAATTATATTGTGGAGTCTCCCCCCCCCCCCCCCCCCCCCCCCCCCCCCCCCCCCCCCCCCCCCCCCCCCCCCCCCCCCCCCCCCCCCCCCCCCCCCCCCCCCCCCCCCCTGGTTATAACTTTTAAAAAAACCTGCTGTGAAATATGATAAAATATTCTGATGACTCCAGTCTAAAATATAAACCCTTTTTTTGAGGAGGAGGTGTTGGTTGTTTTCATTTTGGCAAATACTCGGTCTTGAATAAAGAAACAGAACGAATAAAACCTTTTTGATGAAAGCTGAATTTGTCCTTGTCCTAGACTCCCCTCGTGTTTATGGGCCGAGAGGGAATACGGTTACAGCAAGGTATCAGACACTTTTAGTGCTTGCCTGTTGCTACTTTCAGCATACCAGAGTTTTCAAATAGGTGTCATGTTTCACTTGCCTACATTATGGACACAAATACGATGATTGGTTCTTACCTTTTATGTCTTCGGAGAGCCGACAAGGAGAGTCATGAAGGCCGGTTTTGACATCAAACTGAGTCAGTTGAACTATATGCGTCTTGGGTATCTGATTTCCAAACCGCTATTTCTAGAGATTATTTTTCTTCTTAGCTATGTTTCCCTAGTTGTGCTTTGCTGTTTTTTTTCCAGACTAGTTCTTTTGGTTGAATGTCCACAAATCACTTCCATCACATATTAAACAATACCTTTACTCTGTAACTTCTTGTTCCAATTGCCGCGAAAAAAATAACAAATGTATGAGTGTACTATTCATTTTCAGAAAATACTACAAATCGAACTAAAATTTCGATTACAAATCCAGTGAAATATGATTCCTTTAAATGTCAAAAGGCCAAATTCAAGAAATAGAAATTTATGTAAACAGCTGCAACGATGAAACTAAGTACAACCTACTTGGTTTGAAATATTTTAAAAACTGAAAGAAATAACTTGGGAATATAACGTATAAAATTTATTACTTATTGTTGGCCTTTATATAATGTATCTATCCTTAGGTAATATCTGTGTTTTTTTTTATCTGCTATTTTCGATGATCTGTGAAGAATAATAAAATTATAGCGTGAAAATATTTTAAAGGATCCTCATTCGCGACCTATTTATTATTTGGAATGGTTAGGCATAACCATTTAATTTTTAATTTTACTTAGTCAATAAAATATAAAATTTTCTTTTTCAATGCAAATAAAAAAGTTGTTTTGTCTTTGCGTTCATTGCATTTCATTTTACTGCTTTTTTTCAGTTTTATATTTAAAACAATCTCTTCCAAAATTATAAATTAGCACATATGGTCAGTAATCCTTATTATTTATAAGGAAATATGTAATAAAATGGAACTTGAACTTTTTTAAATACAGAAACATATGAGTAATTTCCAATATTCTTTTTTTCCGGACACATTTCCTTCTTCCTAAAATGTCACAATTATTTTAATTATAGAAAAAAACATTAGTGTCGCATTTTATACTAAGTAAGAAAATCTCCATTTTATAAAATTTAATTTATTATCCTTTTATATCAAGGAAAATCAATGCAATTTCTTTCTAGGGAGCTTATTTTCAATCTAACTAGAAACAATTGGCCAGATATTCAGTTCTTCTAATTTTAAATACAAAACCATTTCTGAAATCAGATATTTGTCACATTCAGAAGTGATATAAATTATGAACATTACGGCATTACTGGTTTCTGCTAGAATGCTTTTATATATTTCCACGGCATACGTCATAGTTAACTACGGCTATTCACTAGGCCCGATAAAATTATTTGTTTATTTCTTATTTTATAATGTCATAATTTGCTGCATTTTAATGTATTTAATAAATTTGATACATTTTCTGTCTAAATTTTATTTCTTATTATATATTTAAATTTTATTGTTTCTTCCATTCTTCACTTCACATCTTTCGGCTGGGAGCCGGAACAGCTAAGTGGAGGTTAACTGACTTTACCAGTATTGTCCTTTATTAATTATATAATTATGTTCAGACATACATTGAAATTCCTGATAAATTATTTTAACCAAAAAAGAAAATGGAAATGATTGTTAACAGAAAGGATCTAGGATAATAAAATTTGCCATATTATTATATTTCGAAATGAAGCTCAATGGAATTTTTTATCGGATACAATTAGTAGTTTCTGTTACCAGCAAATTGAAGAAACAAAATTCTGAGGTATTTTCACCATTTCTCTTTCAAAATTTACTGTATTAATGAGATTGTATTAGTTTAAAAAATATATATTTAAAAATATTTTAATAATAAGTATAATCTTAAAAATTGTTTTTTAAACACTATAATTTCCGTGTATTATTTATAAAGAATAATTAGATAGGTGGACTGGGATGAAGAAGATCAAAATTGTAATTTGTAGCGATTAGAGTAGCTATACACAATAAAGTGAAAATTTATTGAAGAAATTAGGGAAAAAAAATCTATGAAAATTACCTTTCATAGTTGCATTTTTAAGGAAAAAAACATTCAAAGAGAATTGGCCTATCCACTTAATTTAAGGATATTAACTCATCGGGTATAAAAGACTCACTTTCAATTACATTTCCCCATATTTTTTTATTATACAGACAGTTTCTAAATTATGGAAACGAGAATTCTTTCATTCGAAACTTAAATATGCTGATCACATATGGTTAATGATGAGATTTTTTAGTGAATTTGTAAGAAAAAATGCATTAAACCAAGAAAGATATATTTTACTGTCTCTAGATTTATTTTTCGTCCGCTTTTTGGTAATACATCTGTCATCAGATTTTTGAAAAAAATCCAGTTAGCTCGTTAGGGTGAAAAATCATCTTCTCGAAAAACAGTTGGATGTAATTGGCTAATACGCCTACTTATCTCTTAGCTGAAACCTTATCGTTAACATCTGAACAATAAATCAAGTAGAAAATCATTTCGGAATTTGCAGAACATGACATAGTTATTTTGGAATTAAGTTTCGAGTTATTCCAATGAACTGGTAAGTTAAAGGAAGCCGCTGGAAATAATAGAGAATTCAAGACTAGGGGAAAAAAAGTACGACAACAATTGGGTTCATGAAATCATTATACGATGATTTACTTTTCAAAAAAAGAGGGGAGGCAGAGTGGGCGGGATTAATTTGTACAAATTCGATGGAATAGAATTTTCTTTCAGGGGGGTTTTAGGTGGCAACGTTTCGGTAACTTGATAAATATTTGAAACTTTTAAAACTTAGCAAAAATCTCTTTTTTTTGCGATGAGATATTATAGTTTTAAATTAAAATTATTATCATCATTTTACTTTGTATTTTATGGCAGTTTTGAATACAATGTTCAATAAATCTATATTTAAGTATTTATTAAAAAACTGGCAATTTAAAATATCTCAATACTGCAAATATATTTGCAAATTTTACTAATTTATATATATATTATTACTGTTCATGAACAGAATGCCATTTGATATAATGTTTATAAATGACATTAAGATTTTGAAATTTGAACGTGCTTGACATTTTAAAAATTAATATCTTATGGTAAGTATGTATTTTCAGATTTGAAAGGTGTTACAAAAGAGCCTAAAGGGTGAAATTATTGGGAAGAATTAATTTTAAGACAAATTTTAGAAACAGACACATTCTGCATATGCAAAGTACTTTTAAAATGTAAGATATAAAAAACAAATATATGCATTTACCTTCTATCTGTTGGAAACAGAAGGATGAAATGTGTATGAGTAGAAAATATCTTTTCACGAGCTCCAGATTAGCATCCTTATGAGGCATTTCTCAATATAAGTATTAATCATGCATATCGGCATCCAACAGCATTTCGGTGGCTACGAGCGAAAGGGATGACCGCTACTGATAATGATGATGTTTGGCTGATGAGCCATGAGGGAAATGTTAGGGACGGCATAAAGAAATATGCTGGATTTTAAATCAGGGGAAAAGTATTCGAAGTGCGAGGACAGATACATATTGCCTGGAATTGCGCATATCCTTGTTCCTTGCAGCAGTTGTCTTCAAAGATCTATGAGTTGAGTTGGGAAGTCAAATTAAAAAATCGCCTAGGAGTAGTTGATCGCTCATTACGTTGATATGAACGATATATGAACGCGTTGTAATCCAATTTAAAATTTCCAATAGATCGAAATTCAAATTTTGGCAGAATTATTACCCCAAGATTCGGCTGGCTTAATGAATGAATAGATTAAGTATATCAACTTCCAATTTCAGAAGCAACCCGAAAGCCTCATAATTTTGATTCACGGTCAACCACGACGACACAGGCTGGCGTTCTCTCCTAAACTCCCACGCCACAGCAGCGGGATATGAAATAGTAAATATAGAGCCAGAATAATAACACTTATTTCAGTCCAGAATCTCTTCCTGGAGAGATAAGCCTAAATATCTTCTAGATCTGCTGTATTATAATTCACTAAACTATATGTCAATAAATAATAATATTAGCATTCTAGCTATTTCATTCTGTATACAGGGTGTCCAACAAGGACTCCTCATTTAAAATTAAATAACTCGGCAACGGAGATCGATGAAATACGAAACCAGTGATATGTAGTCTGAAAGCCAAAGCAAATCTGATACAAAAGTTTCAAATTAGTTATAAATGTTGTCGACAAGGTGGCACTGTACGTTGTAATCACAGTTCAGGTCGGGGAAAGTATTATAAACTGTGTTTACGCAAGTAATCGTTTTTAATCATATCACAATCGATTCAAATTGAGTTTCCCGTGCTTGCCAGGACAGTTTATAGATTTCTTATCGGATTCTGAATAGCTATTGCAACCTGCAGCATATACCTGTCAACATGTATTATAACAATTTTAGGCTTTTTTAATATCACACTGCTTTCAGACTAGCTATCACTAATTTCATGCTATCGTCTCCATTCAGATAAACAATTGAGAGTCTATTGAACACTATTTAACTATTATGTAGGTAAACAGTAAATCAATTAATGTTTGGTACTTGGCGTGCATATTTTCGATTGAATACATATTGAAAACATTGCTGAGAGAAATAGGCCTTTTTATTTGCACTAAACTTTTTTGGCTGATGCGTCTTAAATGAAGTTGGTATATGAATTCAAAAAATTTAGAAAACGCAGCAGAATATTACCAAGTCGCAAGAAAAAAATTTGCTTAAGATTAATAATGGAAATATTAATTGAAAATTAGCATTTAGTAAATAGAACAAGTGTCATTTTGTTCTATTTTAGATTCATAAATATATCACATGTTCACAATAGTATTTACAAGAACATTACATACATCCCAGCAGAAGAAGATGTCATTACTCTCAATTTTGACCCCATTATCTGATATATCATTATTGATTTCTCCTTGTTACGTCGATTTATTTTAAGCAGCAAAATACTAGAGAGTAATGCTTTCAGCTAAAGTATCCTAAACACACCAGTTATTTGTTGTCCTTCAGCTCTGAGCTCCAGGCATTGATAAATGCATTATTGGCCTCCATAACCATCCAGCTACTAACTAGAATCCTTTATCAACATCCTTGCTGGCTTGGACGTGATTCCTTATCAGCCACGGGCTTTTTTCGCCCTCTACTTCAGTTTGGCTCTTTTGGAAACTGCTGAATTCACCCAATGCAGTGAAACATTAAGAATCGACATTATCCTTAATCTTTCATTATTTTTCTACGGTAGAAAAGAAAAATCCAATGTTAATCTATTCAACAAATCATTTTCTTCTCTTTTTTTCATCGTAGATCCAGTTAGCGGCTGAAAAGAAAAAAAAAAAAACTCAAGGGACCGTTCAATAAAATTTCATAAAAGACAAATAAGAAACTAGTGAAAAAAGAAAAACAAAAAAGAAGTTCTGAATCACAAAGCATAACCTCTGGATGGTATTATCTTAAAATTGATGTTATCGTAGGGAGATAATACTCTTGGAAAAAAATAATATCTGAAGAACCAAAGAGTATTGCTTTTCTATTTGTTTTGGATTTTATAGCAAAGTCTGACGGTGTACTTTAGTTTTATTTCTTAAACTTACAAACGACAAAGTTAAGGCTCTTGAAGTATTTACTTTTGCCTTATGCTCTTATTTGAAATCATACAATGGTAGTTTTCTTTCTTGTTTTAGTCTTTATTTGATGGTATATTGACATGATATATTTAGTCAGTAGAAACCACCTTCTCTGGTAGAATACTTTATTTCTTTATGGTTCTCATCTTTTTGGCCTTTCTTTATTAATAAAGGCTATCAGATACTGGCGACATTTTCGTTATGAAATCTGTTATATTGATTTACTGTTTTGTAGCATATTTTGTGGCATCTGATCACCAAATATCTAATAAAGTTTAGATAAGTTTCTAGACATATCAGATACAAAACATAAATTGCTGTATTAATATAATATTTGGAAAAGTCCTTATTAAATCATTAATTCACAATAAAATTTATCAATACTGATATGTATGCTTCATTGAAAGGAAAAATTAAAAGATTACATGTCTTAACTTCTTGTTGTAAGCAGCTGTCAGATCTTTTAAAGTCTTACCAAAATGTGTCAAGTTTTTTTTTTAAATTTTAAAACTGATTTGTGAAACTTTAGTATCTCCATCTCCCGTTTCGTGACAAAAAAGGTATTGTTTCTTTATTCAAAACAATTGTATGCAAGGTGTCTTTTCGTGATGAAACGGTGATGCTCTACAACTAAATATAGGGTACTAAATTTTATTTTCATCTTTATGATCAACGGGAATATGATTTAAGATCCATTTATCTTCTCTTCCACATTATGGACTGTGTTTTTTGTTCGGATTGATCAACATGTTGGTAGAAAATTCCGCACGGAGCGAGCAGCGAGAGTGCTTTATGACGAACTTCGACAATAAATCTAGAATTTTCTATCTAGTAATAGGTGCTCTGTTTTTTGCACGCATCTGAAAGCAGGATGTCTCATCTGGTCATTATATTGCCAATTTTCAGGACAAGTTGTCGCGATAAACTTGCATCGCCCGTAACCTCTCTCTCCTCTGCTAGACTTCCAACAGTGTTGACCAGCATGGTTGAGCAGCCATTTCATTTTAGTATTTTTCAAACGCCGCTTTTTGCTTTCTCGTATACGAAATTAAAGAAAAAACATTGTAATCGTCAAAAAAATTCGAACTCAGGAATTTTGACGAATCTCCGCGATTCGTCCTGAGTCCGAAAAAACTACAATTTGGAATTATGTGTCTGTCTGTCTGTGTGTCTGTCATCGCAATGCATGAACACGATAACTCGAAAACTTTAATAGAGCTACAGGATGAGAAATTTTGTTGTGGTCCTTTAAACTTATAGTGGTTTCTATCAAATTTTGGATACTTTAATCAGCAAGTCTGTCAGCGAAATCCTGTACGTCCACCGGTCAGCCGCGAACGCTATAACTCAAAACTTAGTTAAGCTAGAGGGATAAAATTTGGTACACAGTTTTTTTATCGTCGTCATGGATATGAGTCAATATAAAATTTTGGAGCCCAAATCCGTCGAAGGGTTGACTGTCTGTCCGGTCTGTATAATCACATACTTGTTCAGTTTTAACTTTGCCTGCACGTACCTACTGGTGACATGTAACAGAAAAGAAGAAGGACTCCAAAACTTGGCAGTTTGCCGTAGTAAGCGCGATTTTTGTAAGGAGAAAACATTGGGGGAGTCTCGCCAGGTCCTCATGGAGTTTTTTAGACCTCCCTGAGTCAGAAAAACACAATTTTTTTTGAATTATGTCTGTCTGTGAACACATTAACTCGAAAACTATTAGACTACAGGGATGAAATTTGGTATGGGATCTTTCCACCAATTTGTAGGTTTCTATCAAATTTTGGACAAAATCCGTCTACGGGAAGTCTGTGTCCACGTTCATGTGGACACTATAACTCAAAAACCTGAATGGGTAGATAGATAAAATTTGTTACTCAGTTTTATCATCCTTGAATGTATGTCCGTATGAAATTTAGAATCTATTTAGGGTTGACTGTCTGTTGGTCTGTATGATGCAAACTACAGACACAATAACTCTTTAAGATACTTGCCAGAAATATGAAATTTGGTATGTGGCCTTCTAGCAGCAATTTGATTTATGTCCAATTTTTTGTTCAAACAGTTAAAACGTTCTTCAAATTGTATATTTGTTAAAATGCACATTGCGACTGTGTGTTGACGAGCGTTTCCTTATTTTACTCAAGTTACTATGGTTGACATTTGACTTGAGTGGTCGAAGGATATTGTAGCGAGCGGCAAACACGCGCTTCGGAGATGAAACATAACCCCTAAAACGGGCATTCTACTCAGATGGACGCTTGTGATTAATCAGTATGGTGAAATCTTGAGCGATATCTATAATGAATTTTCATTACTCCAAGAAATGTTAAATAAAGTTGTGGTACCTCAGTGGGCGTAAAATTGCAGAACTTATAATTTTTTTTGAAAATATTTTAAGTTTATATAAAGTTGTGCTAAGTTTTGGAATTCATAAATTTTATATGTTTCATTGTAAATCACCATTCATAATTTTGCATACACTAAAAATAACCTTGGGTAATACTTATGTTGCCTACCCACTGGGTATTTTTCCCCACTACCCATTAATGGTCGTAATACGAGAAATTTTATGGATACCACTCCCATGGTTTAAGACATACAGTCGTAGTTATACGGCGTACCCAAATTAAAGCTGAATTTTCACGCCCCAGAATCTGGCAACAACAGTGCTTCGTTCGTGCGTGCACTGGGCCTTTCCATGCGCTATAAACAGTCGTGTGTTGAGCTGCCCAGGCCATCGTCTGTAAAGCCCCCTCTATAATCCTCTGTACAGTGTCGACATGTTGAGTTCCTGATTCTTTACGTTAACTTTATATTAATACTTCTTATGTTTATTAAGTTTGAATTATTGTTATTAATACGGTTTGTTCCTTTGAGTCCTGCAAAGCTAGTTGTACACGTAGAAAACTTGTGGAAGCAGACCTGCCGATAGCCTAGTATTTTTTCGACTGCCAATGGCAAGATATAACTAACTTTCCCATCAAACTAAATATGCATTAATTTGAAAAAAAACTATTATTTTTACGAGGTTGCAGCATTCTAAAGTGTTTTTATGTCTATTGGAGGAGAAATATAGACGTTTATGTCTCTAGAAATGATACAGATACACCATTGTCTAAGTTTTTTTGTTGATAGTTCTTCATTATTTAAAGAGAATAAATTAAATTTACCATTTATTATCCTCACGATATAAATTGTTAATATTAATGAAATAAGATTATAAATGTTTAATTTTGCCTAAAATTAGCAAAGAGTGGGGAATGTTTAGCAAACCTTGTTTGGATCCAAGTCTATCTTAAATTCCACCTATGTCATTCAATTCCATTACTTTTAGATCAAATAACATTTATTTTAAAGCACTATGGCAACTCTCAACCAAAGTTTTCATCGCTAGACTTATTTAAGCCAAGAATAGGAAATGTTAACTAATCCCTATTTTAGATCAAAATCTTCCCTTAAATACCATCCATGTCCTTCAATTCTTTGCATTTAAAAATTTTAGTGACATTCTGTTTAGAACACCTCGAACTCTCCACCGAATTTGCATCACTAGACTTAGTTAAATGTGGTCTTAACCATAATTGGATACTACACAGCCGCGTGATTATGCTCCCCTTTGTGTAGCAGCTGCCTGAGACATGCATTTCTACGTAATTGAGTACTGCAGCATCCATAACTATGCCTTAACCTTTGCGGTCGCTGGCATGTCACTCAGAATTCATTAAAGGGGATGTCGCGTCTTCCTTCACAAATGAGGAATGCCTTTATTAAACACATGCCTCTGTTTACTCAGGGCGATTTGACTGCAGTGACATTTATGTGGACCTGTGTCCTGTTAAATTTTGTGTGACATTTAATTGATGTAATGTGTTTCCCCTCTTGCCACGAGTGTCGTTTGTTTGCATTTGGAGATTTAAAATTATAAAAAGGTTTCAAGTGGGATTATGGCGGTGTTCTGATGAAATTTGTTTAATTGCATTCGGACTTTAGAAGGCCTGAAAGTGTTTCGGAATGAATGAAGTTTGTTGATTAATGCTTTATAAGAAGCAAATCTGCTTCTGTGTCTTTAAGCAGAAGAATTTCAGTTGGATCTCTTTGAGATAACTTCCTTTTATTTCAATAAAATATGTCCACTAATGTGTCAGTCCTTATAATAATAAACTGCCAAATTAAGTTTTAACCAGGAATTTCAGTTGTATTTCTTTGAGATAATTTCGTTTTTTTCAATAAAATATATCCGCTTAAGTTCGGCCCTTATAAAAAATACAAAACCAAGATTCTTATACGCATTTTTTTATTATTGCTCATAAATTTTAAATTAAGGTCAAAATAACAAAATCTTATGAAAAGTTTCAGATAAAAGTGTGTGTGTGGAAGAGGGTAAATACTTCTATAACGTAAAAGTTTTTTATTTAAAATAATTTAAGTTTAAATATTGCTTGACATTGGGTATGATATCTAAATAAAATAATTTAATTAATAATATAATCTGAATTGTTAAAAATTTTTTTAACCAGAATAAATGAACAGATTTTTTATGAATTAACGCACATAATGATTCAGACGAACGGTAACAATGAAATTATAGGAGATGAAATCAAGTAGCACATCCTGTTACAAAACAGAAAAGCAATTAAAAAATCAGATAAGGATTCTATAAAACAAAATTGATTTATCTAAATTCAGTATTTACATATTTTCTCCTTTTTACAAAAGAATGATTATTGTATGATATTTCTGTAACTGGGGCTCAAGTAACCGTTTTGAATTCTTGATTATCATTAACGTTTTTTATTTTTGATTCTATTCAGTGATGTCTGTTACTACTAAGCTAACTATGCTGGAGGTCTACATCGGTTTGTGCCACTAATATAATTATTAACACATCCCGATAATAAATAATTAAACATAAGCATTTCACTTCTATTATAACAACATAGAAAACAACATCAGCATCTTTTTTTGTGCAGAGCATTGTTTCGTTATTACAGAAATGCATTTCTCTTTCTCATACGCGTTATGTTGTATTTTAAACTATACATAGTATTAATATCTAGAAAGAACCGGGAAGTAAGAAAATATACATTCTTGCATTTTTGCCAGTTTTTTTTAAATGATAGTCCTTTCAATTTAGAAATTAATTTTAAAATATTGCTTTAAGGTTTATGCCTTAACCCGAGAGAACGCGTGCCTCCTTAGCAGGTACTTAGACGCGCGAAGTCATAAGTGACCCCAAACTAAATTAAACCCTGCACTGCTAAAGTGATATATTTTTAGTTGGAAAAATAACAATTTGGACGTTTAGACATTAAAAGAAAACAGTGCTTAACTGAAATCAAATCTACTCATTATTATACACACATAAAGCAAGGATTTCTAGGGTTGGTTTTCAGGCATCTTTCGTGAAAAGTTTGGTGCACATTTCTCGATAAATATATTTATTCACTCTAGAAATAAATGTATCATGTTATCGTTGATGAATAACTCCCAACTATTCACAGGGATTGTCACATCTTTCCTTTAGTCATTTTGTTCCCAGGTAGGCGCGACACAATGTGCTGGCAATGAATATTCTACAAATTTTGTTTTCCCTCCACTCAGTAGTACTAGCACGGAAGAAAACAATTCCAAGTTACCAAATCTTCATTTCCAGAATCTCCGTCTCTTCCGATTCCGTATCATGTTCATAGGCTTTTTTATGATCGAAAAAGTCTCTTCAAAACATCCCTCAGTTCCATTCTTCATTGTGAAGTCAATAAACTACATTAGTACAATTTTTCTGAATTTGATATTTTCATTGTATTTGCATTGTCCAGAAAGCACCTTCAGTGTCCATAGTGTCATAGTTGTAGGTCCGAGAAAAGGACAAAAGGTGACCGATAATGTCAAAGAATATAAATTGCGCATTACTTTATGCAATTTATATCTTATTACCTCTGGTATATATCTAATTTATCATATTTGTTCCTATGGAACTTCTCTCTGTAGAGATGGTAAATTTGTTACTTAAGATAATTTACGCCTCTAAAGCATAGAAATATTATATAAACATATAATTAAATATTTTCTTACCATCCATCAGCAATTTTAAATACTTTTTTTGAAATTAAATAGTTTTGGATTTCAGTGTATGAGTACAATAGATATGAGTTTCAATAAGCTATATCTTCAGTCACTTCATATCACACCAAATCACTTCCTTTTCAAATGATATTTTCTAAGTTTTCCAGATGATGCTATTTAGTTGAATAGTATATGCCATTTTATTATCTTTTTTTAATTTTTGAAGATAGAAATAAATAATCATTCGAGAAAGCAAAATCTATGAAAAATACTCTGAGCAGTCGAATTAAACAAGGAATCCATTCAATCCACTGTATCAGAGACTAGGACATATTCGAAATATTTAAAATACTCTGGAGCGAATCAATTAAACAAACAAGAGATCCCATTCTAATCACTGTATCAGGGGCTGGGACTATATTCGAGGAAATGTATTCAAAATATTTAGGAATTTTTTTTCTGTAAGAAGCTTGCATTACGCCAAATATAGCTTCTCTTATTCCGGTACCATCAAAGAAAAGGATTTTCTGTTAAAATTTAAGTTAAATTTATTTTAAATTTGTTTGTTCTAGCACTTTTTTTATATTTGATTGTTTTTATGCTTTAATGAATTTTTGTAGCATGTAATTAATTAAAACCTTACAGCCTCAATACATTGAATTGAGTGAAATTGAATTGAAGTAAATTGAGCACTGTTTACCGATTATGTTTCACGAGATTCTGATACGGCTGGTTATCAGTCAATGCTTTGTTCGTGTACCTAAATATACTGACATTTCCTTTCTTTACCTAATACAAAACTGTGATTTCTTCCAAACGTATAATCCTATAGGAGCTACTCATAATGAAGTTAATTTCTTTCTGTTCTTATTTTTTGTTCTTCGAAGTTTATTCCCTTAAAGATTTTTTATCTGGATGAAGAAAAAGTAACATTTTTTTTTACAATGTATTAAAGTATACTCAATTTTTTTATTCATGAATAAGCACATCTAATACACAATAAAGCATTAAAATCAGAATGGGACAATATGTTTCTAAATGATAATGTGTTGAATTTGACTATAAAATAGTTACTTTCTACAAGAGTAATACATTGAATCATTTACAAAATAACTATGAACAAGAAACCTTTTAACTAGTACTTTAGAAAGGAAATTGAATACCTTTCAAGCCTTTACAGATACTAATCTTCAATACTTGACACTTATCGATTGTTTAGCCCTTGTATAGACTCTAAAAGAAAGATTTCACGGTCCCATTCTCACAAATTATACTTTCAATTTTCTAACACCATCTATTTAGTAGATACCTGAGGGAAAATGAGTTTCTGTTTGTTCAAAAACAGATGTTTACACTTTAGAAACTCTATTCCTTCAGGGGTTTGGCAAATAAGTCTTTCTTTCGTAGAAACGCACGAAGAACAACTAGAAGACGAGAATTAGTCTTTCCTCGCGCGTAAGACTGATAGCAGAAAAATTAATCGAAACCCCTTTGGAACAGAATTTTTCAAAGTAGAGAGAATAAAATGGTATAACAAAGTATGTGAAAATAAAACGTTTGTTGTATTCTGTTTATTTCTCGGTCAATTTAAACCTTTTTCTCAACTTATGTATAGAAATTTACAGTTCGTTAACACTTTCATCTGTGGGAGAAAAGAATTAGGTTAAAAGTCATTATTTTTTATTGAAGAGGGAAAATTCTGTCAAGGAAAGTTGGTAAATCAGCAAATTTTTCTGCGTCCTTTCCCTGAATAAAGGGACTCAAGTAAAATATATTTTCAATGCGTAAAATACAAGGAATAAAATTATTCCTTCTGGGGCAGTAATCACATGAGCATGATGTTTCCAAGCACAAAGCTGGTCTCCTTAATTGTGCGCTTTATTTTGCCATGGGGTACTACAAAACTTCTAAGTAAGCGTTCATACAAAATGTGTAAAATATCCCAAGTTGCAAAATATTCATTTTTCTATTCTCAAGTAATCAATGATTTATTTAGAATTAATTTTCTCAAAATTTATTCACTAATTCATATTCATTGGTCACTTATATTTTATTTTCTGCTCAGAAATATTTTGATATTTAGGTTTAGCAACTATAATCGAGAATTTAAGGGGTTGATTTAAGTTTAGTCATATTAACGTACAGTTTTGAACAGCTCGAGGTCTGTTTTCCTTGTAATTTTGAACCACGGTCCAATGACGAGGACGACGTCTGATTGTGACCCCCCCTCTCTGAATTTCCATACCACAACAGCGGCAGGACGTTTGACTCACGTATGATAACAGAATTTAAGATACTGCATTCAACATAATATCATATTGCATATAAATATGTATTATCATATTGCATATAAATATAATATCTGTGCATATAAATATGTATTATCATATTGCATATAAATATGTATTATCATATTGCATATAAATATGTAATATCATATTGAATATAAATATGTATTATCATATTGCATATAAATTTGTAATATATTATAAATAATGTATTATCCTTATTGCATAAATATTATTACTATATTACATATAAATATGTATTATCATATTGCGTAAGTATGTATTACTATATTACATATAAATGTATTACTATATTACATATAAATATGTATTACTATATTACATATAAATATGTATTATCATTTTGCATATCTGAGCTGAGGTCACGTTGCTCTCTCGGCACTGTCGGTGTTTATGATGTTAACTTTCCAGTTACATCCCCTTACGGAGTAGAGTCAGGACGGCATGGAATTTAAATAAATTAAATAAATAATCATATAGCTATGCCATTATTTTGCATGAAATATATGCTATTGTATTGTTTAGAATACATATTATCATGTTTCACTTAAAATATTTCTTTTCTATTCTGTTGAATATGATTTGCATGAATTAGCATATGATAGCTACTGAAATAGCGATTCAAAATCGGAAAAATACGTCATCTAGAATGCTAATTCAAAATCGTTATTTGCACACTGCTGACTTCTGTTTATCAAAACTTAATAATGCAGTTTCGATTCATTGTGTTACCTCATATACTTTTCTCGCCATTACGATCATTTTCTTCGTCTATACTTTTTAATGAAAAATGAAATTTTTTCTGATCTGTTAAGTTGTGCTGTGTTTCTCACAAAAGATTAAGCGTATAGAATTTAGCAAACCTTACCGAAGTTCTGCAAAAACCAAGACTCAAACAGATATTCATTTACTTCATTTTGATAGAAAATTTGCTAATTCTTAATTATATTTTATATTATATTTTATTCGTTTCTACGAAAGAAAATTTATCTTTTACTTTATTTCTTAGTTCTTCAGTTAAAAATTCCTTTGAAGCATAAAATTTCATACCAGACATTTATTATTTATTTTAATGTTAAGGCAATGGTTTATTCAATATCCTGTCGATGTCTCAGTAAACAATCTGATTCTAGTTTATTCTTTGCGAAAGGAACTAATGTGTAATATAAACTGTAGTGAAAATTAGGAGTGTAATGCAGTAATAGTAGTTTCACATTAGTAATAATATAGCAATAATTTAACCTCACCCAGGGGCTCCATGAGTACGTGGATAGAAGCTGTCGGATAAATAAGCAGTTCAAGCTTCCCTAGTGTGAATGATAGTGTGTGGGGAGGATTGACTTCCACTCCCTTTGATGGAACAACTCCCACGGAGGGTTGAGTCACGACCGGTCATAGTCATAGTGACGATCATCATTTCCCAGATGCTTAGGTAGGGCAGGAAGTTAATATTTCACAGTTAGAATAGTAATTTTAAATTTAATTCTAAGATTATTCTGGGATTAGCTTTAGAGATCTCAGTATATGTTAAGAAATAATAATAATGCAGATTATATGAAAAATGTTATCATCTAATATAGAAGCAAGGGTGATATTTAAAATTAAAACGCCGACTGGTTTAAGTCACGATTGTTAACTCATGGATTAGAATAATAACTTCAAATTATTAAAATGTTAACGTCTGGTGACAACATCCATTTTCGTGCTATTAGGATGCATTTTAAAATGGTCAAGTGGTCCGTAATCAGGTTCCATTAATTGAATTATTAGTTATGATTATATTTTCAGATAAAAATAATTTCCTATCCATTTTGATAGAATTTCAATTAAAACATGTTACATTCTTTTATGCTGAAGATTTTCCGTATTGCTTCATCAGAAACTTTCACAGATGCTGCTTACTACTATTATCATTATCTATCACTAGGTATTGATAAACCTACATCATCATTATGGGTCTTAAGCCTCTGCTTTATTTTTCCTTCTGACGATTTGTCACAAAAACGGTCAAGCTTCTACCTTTATCATTCCAGAGCTTCTATTTTCCCTCAGCAAAGATAGCATTCTGAATGCATTACTGATTGCGACAGAAAGGAAGCAAAAATAAATTGCTTTTCATTTTGCATATTGATGCTTATTTAAGACGGCAAATGCTCCGGGCAGGAGCTTAATTCGACCAGTCACAACTTAAATTTTTTTGGTTTGGTTGACCATCATCGATTTTGAGCCGTCCAGCAGCATATGGCGACAAGTGAAATGACGTACTTCGAACTCACCTCAGAACTGGTTGATGTCCATTATTCATCGCGGAAGTTCAGTGAGTCGATACTTTTTTGACGGTGTGGGTCAAAACGAAAATTCAATCGAACGTGTATTGTGCAGTGAATTCGCCGAACTCTTTACTGAAGGAATTTTGGGGAGTTTTTTTCGCAGCAGATCCAATAGATATCGGAATATTTTATTATAAAGACTTGAGAGTTTTTTCAGAGGCTGATTGTGAAAGGATAATTCTGAAAGATAATTTGACATATGTAAATTAGTTCGTACTTCAAAATCAATATGATGCTTGAGGAATTGTACTTTTTCCGTTTAGCTTAAAAGCGAAGTTTAATTCCACTTACTAATAATATTTTTTTCCTTTTTCCGAAGAAATGTCATTTTGAATATTGTTGTGTCAGCGAAAAGTACAGATAACGATAACGCCCTCTCTCGTGCTAATCACGTGATACGTACGTGTTTCTCGTTAAGAACCGAGGTGTAATGTTTAATCCGGAGGATACCGAAAGATAACGATCGCGCTCTCTCCGTGCTAATCACGTATTGATGCGTACGTGTTTCTCCGTTAAGAACCGAGTGTAATGTTTTAATCCGGGAGATACCGAAGATGACGATCACGCGCTCTCCGTGCTAATGATGCATTGCGTTTCCTCCGTTAAGAACCGGTGTAATGTTTAATCCGGGAGATACCGAAGATAACGATCCGCGCTCTCTCCCGTGCTAATCACGTGATGCGTGGAATGTTCTCCATTACAAACTGAGTGTGTCCCAATCCGAGAGATACCGAGAAAGATAGCGATCACGCGCTCTCCGACACTTTAATCACGTATTGCGTACATGTTTCTCCGTTAAAAACCGAGTGTAATGCTTTTATCCGGGAGATTAAGCTTATCTAAATTAAGAATTGAGCATACGATAGGTCGGCGGAATTATCATTGTCAGTAATGAAAATTAATTTTGATTCTTTACTCAGGGCGTTACATAGTAGTAGGTTTGATAAAGAGTAGATATCAAGATTAAAAAAGTAGAAAATATCTAAAATATTAAACTGCTGGATTTAGGATGTAAACGTATTTATTAAAAATATTTCTTTATAAACTTCTTATTGACAGATTCAATATGCCAGATTATCAAACATTCTTTTCTGATTTCTAAGGGAGTTCAAATTTTTTACATACGTATTCTCAGGAAATACTTTATTTCCAATATTTTCAAAACATTTATCATTTTAATCAGTATTAAATTAATTTTTGATTCTTTACTCAGGGCAGTACATATTGGTGGTTTGAGAAACGTAGATATCAGAATAAAGTAACTAAATAAACAAAAAACTGCTATTTATTACAGTAACTTACTAGCACACCCATTTTAGAACATTACTTGCAGCGTCATTTGAAACCCCAAATCATTTAGACACCCCTCTTTATTTTATTAGCTATTACAAGGTAACATATGATCAAAATATAGAACATTTTCATAAAAATAACTTGTATTTAAGAACACAAATACGATTTTTTAATAAGAACAAGTAATATAAAAAATATTAGATCAATTCCTACTTAGGTCAGCAATCTACACGCTTCGTCATGACAGTATTATTCCTAAATTTATATCTGCTAAATATCTTATATATAAGTGTAGATAATAAAATTAGGATTTGAAAAAACTCATAAAGTCTTTTCTTTATATCAGAAGAATAAAAGAAATGTATCAACGTACCTCTGACAAAATTCATGAAAATGACGCCATACCAGAAACAAGAATCAAGCCCTGGCAGAAACAGCTCCATCTGAAAATTCGAACCAAAGACTCAGGCGACATACCCTTTCTCATATGAAACTAAGTAATTAATTAAAATTTAATTAACAGTGTATTTGAAAAAACTATATTAACATCAAGTGTCATCAACTACAGTTTTAAAATGTATTTGAACTGAGTGGATGAATAAATGTTTTTATTGACGATTAATTTAGACAAGATATATAAATAAATATAGGAGTGTGAACTAATAGTAGAATTCAAAGGAAAGTTGAACTATATCCTTTTTTCCACCCCTTTCTATTATTACTTTTCTTCTCCGCTGCACACATTTGTACGCTTCTATAGCCATAACTGAAGGATTAAATCCAAATTCCATGTATAAACGATGTAGCAAACCCAGTATGTCATTTCATGCACAATTATTTCCTTTCTCTTTGTTTTCTTTACATAACTGAAACAAAAGTTCATGCTTTTTTTGTTTACTTTTTATCAACATTTATTACCTTCAATATCATTTTAGGTTTGTTTTATTTGACTCTCACAAGTCTAATGTTGCAAGACTACTAGTGAAACTGTTTTCTGGGGTATCTAATGGTTTCAAGATATACCATTAATTTAAGCAATCAAATTTGACGGCTTTTCGTGGACTAATCACAGAACTTCTTAAAGAAACAAACCAAAAAAATTCTTACTTGTCTTTAACTATTTTAAAAAAATTATTATTTAAATTGTAACCAAACAAGTTTTCTCTCTTGAATGTAATATCTTTTACTTATTTTTTAAAATAACATATGAATAGTAGTTAGGTTAAAATGTCAATTAATATTATCTAATCCTAAACGCCTATTATCTAACTATATACTCACGTAGGGATGTTTCTTAAAAAAATTGTTCCTTACCTCATTTATATCATTACACCCTAATTTACTATTTCTTTTACGGCACAATTATATAACAAAGGTGGAAGCTTCACTATCCAATCTCGCGCTGTTTCTAATTCTGCAACTCCCTCTTCTATGAAGAATTATTCTAACAGGAATATGGATTCACATTCACATATTTGCTCTGTGGCTATATATCGGCTTGGATTTTCTACTGATTTAAATTTAAACGGCCATCTTAATATATATTTTTGCTTTGAAAAATCCTTTAACTTTTACCTGCATAAGAAGAAATTCCGGCTGTAGGAAGCCTGGGGAATATTTGTACAAGATGTTAACATTAATAAAATGACTTGCCTGGGTAACGCAATGTCAGCTTCAGACAGGATTTGGTTGAGAGAACCGGTTGACAACTTTGACATTCAACTAGACTAATCAAAAGACCATGATATGTGGAAGAAGGTCTTAGGAAAGGATGTATTTCCATATTGGCATTTCGGATATGTGAGATTAAGTTAGAGTCAGCTCTGAAATATGAGTCATTCAGTTGGTGTTATTTACTCAATATCCGATACATTGCTTCCAAGTTTACAACTGACAAATTTTTGCCTAGCCAAAGCTGTATAAAGATCAGTAACTCTAGAGTAAATAAAATATATTTAGAAAATGTTGGAACTAGTTTGTTTATTAATCAGAAGGCTCCCAATTTACACTACATAATGACATAAATGTTTTTTTTGAATTTGGATAAAAGCAAGTATTATCATCCATCAAGACAATTCTTTTATTGATAATAAAGTAAAATAAACATTTTGACTATATTTGTTTTTTAATTTGTTTAGCACAAAATGGGGTATTATTATTTAAAGTAATATATTAATAAAATATTAAATGCTTTCTTGTGAAGTATTTTGAATAGTTTAGATTGTTATTGCAGTGTAATTTTAATAGACATGATTACTCCATAGAATTTATAGGATTATTATATACATTCAAAACAATAACTAAAGCTCGGATCAAAATTCTCATTTAAAGCCACAGATGAAAAGAAAATTAAAATGTTAACTTTTGTGCTTTATATAACAGAAATGTATACCATGAAAGTGGATATAGTAAACATAATATGTAGATATGGGATTGATATTTCCTCTCGAACACAAGGTAAATCAAAGATTTAACATTTTAGATATTTAATGTAGAGGGACACTTGGACTACACAAACATTGAAGTAAAGTGAAACAATTAGGATTATTAAAACGAATTATTCCTTTTACATAAATTAAAATCATCATAAAGTTCTGAGCATCTTGGCTCAGTACGTTAAAATTTAATCAAGTCTCTGTCTCCTTGAGAAGTAAATCAATCCGCGTGACAATAACTTTAACTGGTAGATGGGGCGTTTGTAACCTTTGGACTAGAAAACTACATAGATAATTGAGATTTCTTCAGGACTAAGCATTTTTTATAAGTTTTTTAAGTTCCCATCCATAATTAGACAAAATGTTAATTACATTTAATACAGAGAAGCAGCTTTTTTTGCTTGCATTCAATTTTACATTTGAAATGAAAGCGATTTTAATTAATTATTTTTTTATTTTGGCTCAAAATTCAAATTTCTTATACGAACACATTTATATACCAGAAAGAGCTTCTCTAAGAACATATTTTTAGTTTAGGAAAAACCTTTATATCTAACAAACGCAGATCCAGTTTCGCAAGGAATGTTTGATGAATTTTTTTTGAAGAAACTAACGGTATGTTTTCTTTTCTTTCAAAGCTCAATGCATTCTACCACATCAGGGGATTGTGGAAGATATTTAGTAAAAATACGATGGTAGATAATATATTTTCCAGCATTTCTCTTTATTGCAAGAAAAGGAAATGAAAAGACATAGCATGATGTCCCTAATAAGTATACATCTTTACCAGGATCAGAGAGGTTGTAAGGAAGACTTCTTCGTTTTCTCTCGTTTATTTATCTACAACGGAAAAGGGAATGCGTTTGTGTTTTCTATTAAGGAAAGAAATGATTACGGATGAAGGGTTGCCAATCAAGAAGATATCTTCACAGGGAAGAGTCTCTTTCTCTGCTTGGCCCGATGCTGCTTGAACGTCCTGTAGCATGTTTATCACAATTGAACCTCATGCAAAAACACCCTCCGTTCGGAAAATTGATCTCTCTAAAAGGTTTTGCATGTTTGGAAATTCAAATACCAAATTTATTTCTTATTAATGCCAGAAACTATCACCCGTCATGGTCTGACAGAACCATTCCTCTTCATTTGAGAGATTCCCCGTCGAATTTGATGTGTTTAAATAGATACATATGCGATAGAAATGTTGCAGTGATTGAAAACAAATAAAATATACATGCGTTTACGACAGAGTATTTTTGTATATTTACATATTATTTACGTATTTCTTTATTCAAACTATATCACGTGCATGACGTAATTTACCACTTTCTGTTAAAAAGCAGGAAATTGATTTGGAAATATATGATTAATATAATTTAAAATTTCTCGAGAACTATTGATCTTAGCGAGAGATAAATTTTATATCAGTCATGATAGAAAATTTTATTCCACTATTTTAGAGCTATTATTTGAAATTAGAACGCCAATTACTGTTTTAAATTTTTAAAATTACTGAAATTTAGATTCTCTAACAATGAAATAATACAGTTTAACGTCTAGTGCTTATGGCGTGTTATGAGTTTATTGTTGAGGTGACGTCAGAGCGAATTACCAGAGGGATCACAAATAACTATTATATTAAATAATAATTTTTATGAATCATCTAAAATGAAAAGGAATTTCGAATTTCGTTTGAAAAAAGATAGAATTTGTGCTTCCTTAAGATCATACGGCTTTTTTTCGGAGATAAGATTTTTGTTCTTTTCTAATTAGAAAAAGTCCTTATCGTTTTGTCATTTTTGAAATGAGCAATAATATCCTCTATTTTTTCTTAACTCTTTTGGAGCTGAAATTTCTTTTCTGATGCATAACTCATATCAGCTGCTTCTTTGTCCAGTCCAAATTGCTTGCCGATGAGTACAAACGAACTCTTGAATACTAGCTGGCCCGGTTGAAACCGAAGTTTACTTTGTCTTCACTTTGAACGGGGAATGATTAATTTAGGTTTAATTTCAATATTTGTTCTGATTGTATAATAATTTTTTATTTTGTTCTTTCATTCACTATTCTTTTAATAAAAGGTTCAAGGCACACAAGAGAAACGAACGGAAATTCATTGAACTTAAATGAGCACGACCAATTTGGCTACTCAAGGGACTTCAATTTCCCGTTATGAAGTTATTTTAACATTATATTTATGGGTCAAAAAATTACGTGCCAAACAAAGTGGCCGTTAACCCTTTAAAACCCGCATCCCATTTATAGGACAATTACATTTCACTACTGTGGCTCAACCAGATACGTGGGTGTTTCTGTTTGCTTTATCTTTGAAGTCAATAGGTATTGCAAAACTCCAAATTATCAATTCACTTTTAAATAGCATATACCACGAGATCAGCAAGATTTTTGAAATCAAAATATCGTCTGTTTGAATTTTGATTTTGCCTTCATTTATTTTGAGGGTCATGCAGGGAATTAGAAAGTGATTTTTATTTTTTTAAATATTTTTACTGTGGTAAAATCTTTAATATTTGTAAAAAAGTTTTTAAAATAATTTTTTCAAAAAATAAAAAGAGCCCCTAATTTTTTACTCAATTTAATTTTACTTTACAGTTTATTTCATCCCTGTTAAACATAATTTAATGAAAAAAATATTGAAATCTATGCTTTAAAGGGGTGGACATTAACGGGTTAGGAGTGTTGACCATGGTAGGGCCCTTCGAAGTTTCACTGCACTTACTCTTGCACATCTTAAAAAACTATCTTTAGTGGTGTCATAGAAAAAAAGCTGTCTAGGGTGCGAAGGAAACAGTTACTGTTCTGAACCAGTTTCTACAATTGGTGTTTGCTTGACGGACATTCGTAAGGACAAAGGCTGAGACTTCGGTCAAAATACTTTCAGACTTTGGCATAACGTGACAGCTCCGAGGTATTATGAATGAAGGAGATATTTAATGACAGCTTGACTTTCCTTCAGAAGATCATGTTATCCAGATGATCATGAATGCAGAAAGACGCATTTGAATGGTGTTATGACGTTGATGAAATGCTTAATGAATGCGTATGTGATATATTTATATATATTTTTCCATCTGTATCTTTACTCGGATATACTTTCAATTCGTTTTTTCATATCTTTCGAATTTGATATGAAACTTTATTATTCATTTTATTTTATTGTTTTGTTATTATGCGTTTGATTCTTTATATATATATATTATTTCCCAAATATACTTGAACTTTTGTAATTATTTACACCACGTTGCAATAAATATGTCATGATATTTTCACCAACGTGATGCGACTCATTCTAGCTTTGGAATTTTTTTGCCACTACATAAATCACAAATAACAAATACAAATTTCTGAATGAGGATTTTTCAAGATACTGCAGAAGCAGAAGTAGCTTCAGAAATATTAATTTAGATAATAATTAATAAATACTCCGAAAATAGGATAACTTTCAAAATTGATTTTAAAAGCAGGTAATATATCTTTATAAGATCATGTTTTAATGAAGGTGAAGTGTAATCCGTATATTGGTCATGGATTGAACAATATTTGGCTTAATCTTTAATTCAGTCATCCAGACTATTAGGTTATTTCTTCTGGGTAAAGGATTCAGTTTTACGTAACTCCATGACCAATAATTCAGAGTCCAACGCGCGAAGCAACACGACGTTATTCATGGGTCAAAAGTATAGATAGGGACGCGCAAGTTTAAGTACAGAGAAGGGAATTTCCCCGGAAAAAAACTCGTGACTCGGAAAGAAAGGGATTGTAGTGCGTATTACGATGGCAGTAAAGTAATTAAAATGAGGTGTCGTTAAAATGATTTAAGAAGTTAAAACTAAAATATCATATATATATATATATATATATATATATATATATATATATATATATATATATTTCCTCAGTGCTCTTAATTTGTAATTGTTTACACCTCATTGCAATAAAATAAGTCATATTATTTTCACCAACTTGTGTTGCGACTCATTTCTGGCTTTAGATTTTTTACCACTATTATGGGCTTTTTGCACATAACAGACGCACATTTCACAGATGAAAGATTTTTTTCAAGATTCTGGTGTAGCAAGAGGTCCTTTCAGAAACATTAGTTTTAGATATGTTAATAAATATTGCAAAGGGATAATTTCAAAATTGATTAAAAAGCAGGTAATATATTTTGTACAAACAACAATTTTTTATTGAATAAAATGGGAGCAATGTGAGCTATAAAAATAACAATAGTAACCCACTTGCCACCTGTGGAGACACGCAGGGAGAATGGGGGTTACTATTGTTATTTTTATAGCTTCAACGACACGAATCGGCGCGTGTGCATTGGGCTTTATAGTCTTAGAGTATTAGGCCCTGTGCACACTATCCGATTCGTGTCGTTGAAGCTAATAAAAATAACAATTGTAACCCTAATGCTCCCTTTGGAGACACTCAGGGGGAATGGGGTTACTATTGTTATTTTCATAGCTTCAACGACAC
>BGPR01007021.1:46319-74723 GCA_013235015.1 Araneus ventricosus | reverse complement strand
TGTTTCAAGCAGCTTTTATCTTTAAATGGTCCTTTTTAAGATAAAAGATTGTGAAATGGGTCATATGATTTCTTGACAACTTAAGATTTCTGAATTTTAACACATAAATAACTGCCCAGAGAGAAAAGTTATATCTTTCTCTGCTAAATAATAATTGGAGTGAATGTGTATATATAAAACTGTTGAAAAATATTATGAATTGTGTGGAAAGAAATTTTAGATGACCTATTTATGATTAATGTAAATAATTTTGATTTTTAAACATCCTAGAATTATTAACATATATATCTCTGTGCTGCCATAAGATTTTAATTTTGGTGATTGATGAAAAATTAAATTTAGGAGTTCATGCAATTTCAGATAATTTAAATTTACTTTCAGTAATTAATGTATTTATAATTTCCTATTACTAGCAGAAATACAGAACTGTTTGGTGAGCGAGCGAAACGAGCTGGGTTCACGTAGTGATCCCAAAAGAATCACAACGTGATTCTTGGGGGTTGGGTAGCTGAGACAGCAGGGGATGTAACCCCCTAGTATGCTAAATTTCATCTGTATAGCTCATACGGTCTTGACTCATCGTTTTCGGAGACAGAGAGGCAGACTTCTTAATATGGGTTTTACGGATTCTGAGATGTCTGATACTCTCCATATACTATAAAGCAAAAAAGTTATTCGAAATTCTGGAGAGTTAACCGGTTAACCCTTTAACATTCACTGGTTTCGCAGTGAAATCACACATTTAGCATTTTTTTTACTGCGCATGGGCGAAACGTAGTGTAATTTCTTTCATAACTTAAGAGGTAGATATACAGGCCAAATTATGTAAAAATTCCAGTCAAATACCATGAGTATTCACAAAGACATCGGCATTACAAGAACTAAATTGCTTTTGATTTCTAAGACAAACAAAATGATGAATGTTCTTGCATAAATTGATATTCTTTGACATTGAATCTTCGAAAGTAATAATGAATTTTATGAATGTTGAATATACTGAATACTCACGTATACTTGTAAATTAAATACTTTATTTAAATTGCATTTCGATGATAACCTATTTGGAGGAAAAATAGCCCGTTACCGTTCATCGGTTTCACTGCGAAACTAAAAATTTCTTGAAAATAAAAAATGCCAATTTTTCTCCTTTTACATATTTATGATCAGCTACATGTCTAATACTCATTTTTGAAATAAATTTAGTGATTTTCAAATCGAAACATGTAGTGATCTATAAAGGGTAAATAGTTGTGCCCGTTTCTCATACGCGAGGCCTATTCGAAAAAATTTTGTCGCGCCCGTATCTTACAGGGATTACACTTTTGAGATAAAAAGCCATGGTAATTCCAATTTTTATCGTGCCCGTATCATTTTTATTCACACACCTGCTTCGTAGAAGGCAGAGCAATGCCTGTAATTTCATTATACAGGGTAATGAAATTACGGGCCTGTAATTTCATTTACTTATATCCGTTACACCCCCTTAACTTCTAAACGGTGCCAGCTTAGGCCATAAAGTTGGTGCCTACGTATATTAAAAAGGCTATGCGCTACTAGATTAGACAACTTATAACGCCATCTACCGGCAAATTTTGGAATTAGTGGTCCTATCTCGAAAACGGTAAAATATACAGGAAAAAAGTCAATTACAAAATTGTAGAGCGTCTTCGATTTATTACGAAAAGACACTTTGAGTGCAAAAATGCTAAGAACAAACCGTGTGGACCCTATCTCGAAAGCAGGACAAGATACGGGGAAAAGTTCAATTGCAAAATTGTAGAGCTTCTTCGATTTAGTACAAAAAGATACCTTGCATACATTAATACGAAGAAATGAATATTTAAAGCGCACATTTATTTGTTCTCGATTTCCAAAACTGTGACGTTTCTAAACAGGTTTAAACGAGAAAAAACAATTAGTTATACACAATATGCCTTTATTTTCGGTGTTCAAAGTGCTCTCCGTCATCTACAATGCAGATTTGAGTCCTTGTTTAAATTTTACTTTGCAGACGTCTTAGCATAGTTGGTGCGCAAACACAAACAACAGTAATGCGTCCGGCAATGTTGGCGGGAATGTCCATACACCTTCTGTTTGAGTTATTTCTACAAGAAAAGTATAATGGAGTCTTTTTTTGCCAGAAAAATAACATTTTTTCCTTTTATTCGTGTCATATGACGTCAAAATTTCCGAAACTGCGAGCAAACAAATGCGCATTCCACACGGTTTGTTCTTAGCATTTTTGCACTCAAAGTGTCTTTTCGTACTAAATCGAAGACGCTCTACAATTTTGCAATTGACGTTTTTCCCGTATCTTGTACCGTTTTCGAGATAGGACCGCTATTTCAAACTTTGCCAATAGATGGCGTTGTAAGTTGTCTCATCGAGTAGCGCATACCCTTTCTACTATACCTGGACACCAACGTTATGGCCTAAGCTGTCTCCGTTTAGAAGTTAAGGGTGTGTGTGTAACGGTTATAAGTGGGAACCCTGTATAACAATTATAATATGTAGATTTCGAATACTTTTTCTGTTAGAAAAAATATTCTGTTTCTGTTTTTCCTGTTGCTTTGAAAGGATTCAATTTCAGTGCTTTTCGTTTTCCCGCATTTAATTTTTTAAAAATGATTTAATTTTTGTAAATGAGTCTGTCGAAAAGTTACATGTATTTCTTAAATGACTGAATTGAAACTTTTCTGTCTAGCTTGGATGTGCGATGTAAGCCAAATGTAAGGTAAAATGATTTTTTAAACTTTAAAATACTGTTAAATATGAAGAAAAATATAGTGTTTTTCTATTAATCGATTTAGAATTTTATAAACATTAACTAACGTCAATAAAAAATGGATGATTTTTGAACAAATTTTGTCAAAATTGTGCGACGAGTAAGGGTTAATCTTCCATGTATTACCAACATTTAGGCTGACATTTTATTTTGTAATGAAATGATCTTATTCTTGCTTTTCAATAATCACTTTTATAAGTTTTTAAAAATATTTTCTGAAAGTCTTTGTGCCCACTGTTGATTTTCCTCTTTCCCCGGAAGGAGTATCACTGTGCCAGAACGAATAGAGACAATTTATTTATACACACACTAACAGTACATGTTAAAAGAGAGGAAGGAATGAAAATTTGTGTGTAATAGCAGTAAAGCTGATTTCGACTATGTTGCACCAAACACAAGGTTAAATCAGAAAATCACAGAAGAAAAATACTAGGTAAGAAATTGGTACAAGTCTGAAAATCTTCATAAATGTTTGTGAGAAATTATAAAAATTTTACAAAAAGTAACATTTTTTAACTAAAACTGAATCATGTCTATTAAAAGAGAAGTCGGAGAAATGATTATATGCAATTATGGTCAAAGCTGAATTGTCTTCTAATTTCATTTAACAGTTAATCGTTTTAATTTTCTGATTTTCTGAAAATCGTTGTCCTTGTTCACTTAGTGCAGTTTTATTGGTTCGTATTAGTTTGGAATTTGGATAAGATGGCTTGATCCATCAAGTAATTTTGAAGTAAGATGGCCATTTGTTGAAAAAGTTCTACGAAACTTTTGTAAAATCGTTAATGGCGTGAGATTAAAAATGTTGGAATAATTACATTTCCACAAGCTTTTATATGCTCCAGTTTTCCTGCAACGCTTCCGAGAACGTGTGAAACATTGCAAAAGCAGAAATGGTAGACTACTTTTGCAAGGTTAGTTATAACCAATTTTCTGAAAATCTATTCCAATAAAATCAGTAAATCGTTATTGGTTCTATCTATTTGTTTTACTACTCCATTCCAATTCAAAAACGGAAAGTCTTTCTTGGAACAAAGCTTTTTATTTTTTGCCCCTACGTACCTGTAATTCAATTGCAGTTATATGTCGAATTGCGTCTGAGAAATTTTCTTCGAACGGGATTATAACATTTAATTGAATTCCTTAATTCCTTCGGCAAAAATACAAAATTCAAATAACAGAGAGATTGAATCATTGAGTTGTTGGAAATAAACATGATGTCTTTTTATAGTAGATGTACTCGTTTCATTTTTGGAACTACTAGAATCATTCACAACTATGTTATTACTCCATCATTTTACTTTTCACACTTTTAGCTTCATTCGATAAAGAACTGTGTGAAACATTTCAGTTGAATAGTAGAATCATTCACAACTATGTTATTACTACATCATTTTACTTTTCACACTTTTAGCTTCATTCGATAAAGAAATGTGTGAAACATTTGAGTTTTGGTGATTTTACAGCAAGTTGAAGATGGATGATAAAATCATGCTGTTTGCCATATATTGTTATTTCACATCATGAGGGGAGAAAGCTTTTCAAACTCGTAAAATTTAGATAGAGTTCACGGTGCCGGAAGTTACGGAGTTCCAATGATGGTTCTGAAAGTTCCGTGCTAGTAACCGACACTCTCTGTTAAGAAGATCCACGGAGGTTGATGACGAAAATATGCATCAATTTACTGCGTGACAATCCGTTTTCAACACATGAGATAAGGAAAACATTGAACGGCCACCATTCAAGCTTTTTAGAACACCTGAAAAAGCGGAGATACGCAAACAAGCTCGACATTTTGGTTGCTTATGTTTTCTTCTTGTGTAATTAACTGCTTAAATTAGACATTCATGAGGATATTTTCAAAAGACAAAACAAACTTTTATTAAATGATAAAAAAATATATCTCGTAACTTATTCGTCAGGGTACATGGTAACCTTCGTTCGACTAGTTTTAAATTAAAATTAAAAACAAGATAATATCTAGATGTTGCAATTCCTCTGAAAACATACTCTCTTATAACAATAAATAAATTACAGCCATGCTTTTGTCAGACATAAATAAAAATATGCTTACACTCAGGAACTGAAGGAACAATTGATATCATCAATACATTCATTAGACGGGAGACAAACGATTTTTTATTGAAACGAATGATAACTCATGAGTAGAAGTCAATCAATGAGTGAGAGGGTTTGGTCCCAATGTGATGATTCGATTCAAACAACATAGAAAGCAAATATTCATAAGAAAAGAGATATATAAGATTATACTCTTAGTATGGCAGGTCTTTAAAGATGTTGTGATTTTAAAACTCAAATCGAAGAATCAAATATAATTTCGAATGTATACTATTAGTAGTTAGACATTTTAAACCTAACGCTCATCCAGAAATGAATAAATATCAATAATTGCAAAGGATTTACGTTCAAAACAGTCGCATCACACTTGTCAAGAATTATTGGTAATTGAATGGAACTTGCTTACACAACCACTTGTTTTTCTCTGTTCAAAACACATCGCTTAGTAAACGTTTAATACAGGTGAAGTTGTTTATCAGATTCTTATATAATGTTTCAACTGAAAAAGATAAATCAATCTATAAATGTAAGATGATAAAATGTTATCAAAAAAAATTCAGAACACACCAATTTATTAAAAAAATCATTAATTAATGGTTTTGTTTTCAAATAAAACAATGGAATACACCTTCCAAAACAACATGTATAATGATCGAGGATAACTCTTCAGAAAGTAATATATTTGAACAGTTGCTTAAGGCATGAACGTAAAACTGAATAACCAGATAAAGCATCTAGTTTCATTCAGTTTCAAAAGAAATCATTTGCACCCTATAATTATCTTTTTTGCAATTAAAAATAATTAATAGCTATTTTAAATTTACTTGGATGATCGCAAATAAGGTTTATAATTGTTTATGAGGAAAATGGTCCATTTTTTTGCAAACAATTTTTCATTAATTATGCTTGTTTAAGGAATAATTTAAGTAGAAAATATTGTAAGAATATGGAGAAGATATGCTTTTCAATCTTTTCGATATGTGCAGATGAAATCAGAGGGAAATTTAGTACGATTTATAAATTTTAATCTATCAGAATTTATATTTAGATATTCTGCTGCAACTTATAATTTTTTGTTTAAAAAATAATGATTTTGTTATACTAATAATCTTCCATAAATGAATGTGTCATATTCATTTGTCGGTTAGTTATCTAGTTATATATTAAAGTCCCATTTAGAAGCAACACCAGGGCTATTTTGGGACGGATCGCGTAATGTTGACTCGCGATCAGAGGACGAGGACCACGTGGACCCCTCTTCAAACTTCCGCACCACACCAACGGGAGGACGTGTGGTCCACGAAGTCAGTTTTTACGTGCATCAGTCCCACTTACATGGATTACATGGATTATTGGAACCGGGTTTCGAACCTGGAACTCTCCAGCTGTAGTTATTATTATTCTCGAGATCTTACCAATAAGCCGTCTCTGCCCTATTCCAGATTAAGGGAACCAGAAATTGACAACCAAATTTGTGATCAAAGCAACATGCAGCAGTTTACCTTTTTAAAAAAGTTTTTTTTATCATTTTTTTAATTGAGTTTCAAATTCGACGATGAAATTAATTTGTTTAAGAAGGCTTTCACAGAATACGAACAAAAATTATTTAGGAATTTTTCTTTTGACTTCTAAATATTATACAATTTCGTATATTACTTTACCTTTTTTAAAATGTTTTTTATGGTTTTTTTAATTGAGTTTCAAATTCCACGAAGCGATTAATTCGTTTAGGAAGGCTTTTACAGAATACAAATAAAAATTATTTAGGAATTTTTCTTTTGACTTCTACATATTACACAACTTCTTATATTAGTTTGCGTTTTTCTTTAAAAAAGTTTTTTATAGTTTTTTTTAATTGAGTTTCAAATTCGATGATGAAATTAATTCGTTTAAGAAGGCTTTCACAGAATACGAACAAAAATTATTTAGGAATTTTTCTTTTGACTTCTAAATATTATACAACTTCGTATATTAGTTTACCTTTTTTAAAAAAAGTTTTTTATGGTTTTTTTAATTGAGTTTCAAATTCCACGAAGCGATTAATTCGTTTAGGAAGGCTTTCACAGAATACGAATAAAAATTATTTAGGAATTTTTCTTTTGACTTCTGCATATTATACAACTTCTTATATTAGTTTGCCTTTTTCTTTAAAAAAGCTTTTATAGTTTTTTTTTAATTGAGTTTCAAATCGACGATGAAATTAATTCGTTTACGAAGGCTTTCACAGGATACGAATAAAAATTATTTAGGAATTTTTCTTTTGACTTCTACATATTACACAACTTCGTATATTAGTTTACCTTTTTTTTAAAAAAGTTTGTTTTTATAGTTTTTTTAATTGAGTTTCAAATTCGACGATGAAATTAATTCGTTTAGGAAGGCTTTCACAGAATACGAACAAAAATTATTTAGGAATTTTTCTTTTGACTTCTACATATTATACAATTTCGTATATTTCTGCCTTGTATGTCAAACATTTTTAATAAACTGATAACGTTTTGTTATTGTTTGCGATTTTTGGCAATGTAAATATTTATAAAAGAAAACACACGAAGACATCTGAGACCTAGGATTAACATATATTTCGGGAACAAATTATTTGCTCGGATTTTTCATTCAGTATTAGTGCTGAAACAAAATACTATAATCATCCTCTCATTAAACACAGAGGCTTTAACTTCCAAAAAGACACTTGCTAGAATTTTTTTATTTTAGATTTTGGATATCGATCTTGATACCCTCGAGGAACACTGAAACCACATCTGGCAATTTCGATTTCTCTCTGAGATGCACAGAATCTCTATGTCAACAGGTTGCAGTTCTGTTTGGAAAATAAGTCTTGAAACGTTCTAAATTTAGCTCCTATGCCGAATAAAAAGAATCAGAACGTTATTGACAGTAAAATCCGCGATCTCTGTAGAAATTTGCATGGAGGTCAAAATCATTGATCCCGGTGTTGCGCATCGGCTGCTTTAAAAAATGCTTTAACTGCTTTTCTTATGATATGTCGAATTTCCCTCCAGTGTCCGTTTGTGAGCTCAGAAACGAGGAAAGCTGCAAAAAATGTTTATCAAGATAATACAATTTTGAAAGCTACTTTATCTCCAAGTAGGCCAAACTTTTAAATTCCAAATCCAGATGTGAAATTTCCTGCTTTTCAAGCAAAGCAAATAACCAGCATATAACTTTTTTTTAAATTTAGTTTTGCTAACAAAAAATTAAAGTGAATGTTGAAGTGACGATTCCTCTGACGAAAAAATAATAATAATCGGAGCTCCACATTATACACTTCCCTCCTTGCCCAGTTCACTCGATAACGCTTTTTCAAAAATGAATATCAAATAACTCATATAAAGAAAATTTATTTTTAAGCTAAAACATGTTAAATACATTTTTTGCTGAAATACTCTATAAATTTGAAAGGCTTAGAAGAGTATTATTTGCTTGAATCTGTCGTCTCAACACGAACCGAAAGCGAAACTTATAAACAGCCAATGAGATTGCAACTTGTGTGAGACTGAAGAAAAAAAGAAAAATATATTAAAAAGAGCATCTTTCTTTCGTTCAGTTGGCTCCGTGCCAGCAAGAGCTGTGTTGACTTTCAGCTCATAGCCCGTCTAAGTGAAACTAAGAAAGAGTTCCTTTTTCTCTCCGGATTTTCTGCTCAGTGAACTGATTTCGGAGAGGGGGCAGGTTATTTTGCAGCTCATTTTTTCGAAGAGAGAACTCTCTTCGTTTGGATTCATTTTATGCCTTTTTTCAATTTTTATTATCTTTTTGCATTTTCGTAAGTCATTGAACTCTGAGAGTGGAAAAGTAAGCAAGTAAGATTAAAAACGAAAACTACAAGTTTAAAGCATAATTTCAGGAGGTGCTGCAACCTTGCAGCCCTAATGAACGAGCCGCCACTTTTTCCCTCTTTATAATATATAGGGCGTCTGTTCTAACTGTAACCGTGAAACGAGCTTTTAAGCATATACTTCCAATTAGAAAATGCTTTAAATGACATACATCAGCGGTATTTAATGTATTTTTAATCCTTTTACAGTAAGCTTTACTAATTGCTGACATATACGCGCATATAATAAAAAAATGTATCATTTGCGTTTGTATTTTTTTACTTGTATATTTAGTTGGTGGGCAGCAAAATACTTTTCAATACAAGAGGTGGTTCGCACAACCAAAACGGTTGGGAAGCACTGACATAAAGTATTATATTCTATGTTGTTTGAGTCAGTAAATATACTACCAAAAAACTACGAAGTCGAATTCATGGTACGGTCCTATTACTCATATTTAGTAAAATATTCTTGACACACTAATATTTTAAACAGAAAAATTCCATTCATCTGCCACTAAAACTGATCGAGTTAAGAAGCTTTGAATTTCATTATTTTAGGCCAATCAACAGATACTTCGAAGAAACGTCATGCTTTGAATGGCGGTTCTTCACCGAGGCGGCCATTGGAATGGTCTAAAATCGTCTAAAACAACGATATTCAAAGCTTCATAACTTAGTTAGTTTTATTCATAGAACAATGGAACATTTTTTGTTTAAAATTTCAGTTTATCAAGAATATTTTATAGATATGACTAATAGGACAGCGAACTGCATATAAAATTATACTTCGTAATTTTTTAGCAGTCCGTTTATTGACTAGAACAACATAAAATATAAGTCCTAAGTCATTTAAACCCTTTATTCAATTGGAAGCATATTCCCATCTTCAACGGCTTCAAAATTTGCTGTTGGGCCATGATTAAAATGAACACCTTTATAGACGTGCTGCCTATTTTTAAATAACACCAGCTTTATTGATATTTTTAAGAAGTTGGGTTCCTTGTAGCTTCTCGTGTGCTATTCCAAGTCAGACTTCCTTAAATGACGAATCACGACCCTAAATAGGATCGGATAGATTGATATTGATGGGCCGAAATTTTGAAAACGCCTGCTTTAAGATTCCTCAACATTTTTACGTAAAAATATCGAAAAAATAATCTGGATTACACAATATTTCCGTCAAATTTAACTACAATAAAAATATTTTAAAATAATTTATATATTTTTTATCAAAAGCATAGAATTAAAAAAAACATTCGATTAGGAAATCTTCTGACTTTTTGACTGTTTGTTAACTTGTACGCTTCCCAGTAAATAACGCCTTCATAGATTCAATATACATATGAAGGCTCGTGGCATCTTCCAACTGTGAATTTTGTGTCAATGTGGAAAAAAACTACATCGTATATCTTTTTATATTGTCCAAAATTCTGTGACTGACGACTTTAGCTCTGAAAAGAAACTTCAGATTTAAGACATATTATTCCCGATGCTTCGATCCAAAGTCTGTTAAATTTGTACAAGAATACCAAGATTAATCTGATATCATATGAAATTTTTTTCCTGTCAACCTCATAATTATCTCTATTTAATATTACTGTTTTTGTTTTCCTTTTGCTCCTTTGGATTTTACTGCTTCTTTTTTAAAAAACAGGTTTTTTTCCATAATTGTGCTTGTAAACCTGTTTAATCTCTTTCACTTGCACTAGTAACGATGCTAACATTGAGCTTGTAGCAAAAGATAAAAAGCTTTGTGTAATAAATAAATAGATATTTGATTATCGTCCTCTAAGAAATGCAATATATAAGATGTTCCCAAATGAAAAGACCTTAGCTGTATCGGCGTTGTATTAAATCTCAGTGACTTAATGTGCTAGCCGATAGATGGCGTGGTAGTATTCCCAGTTGCACCTGCGTAGTTAACGGCCTCGCATCAATATCCTCATTTCTGGAGAGTTGTTTCTGCAGTTCGTTGCATGATGGGTTCCTCCAGATCAGCACAAAGAGCAGTTATCCAATTTCTTTGTTCAGAAGAGGAGCATACTTTACAAATTTATAGCACGATGAAAGAGGTGCACGGAGAGCAGTGTCTCTCAAGTTGCACCATATTCCGGTGGCGTCAGCGTTATGAGGCGGGACGCATAAACATGGAGGACTTGCCACGCCTTGGGCAGGCGTACTTTGTGACCAACAGTGCCACGACTTCGGCTGTGCATGAGCTCATACGTCAGAATCGTCGGATCACCACACGTGAAATTGCTTTTGAACTGTCGATAAGCAAAGCAACTATGCATCACATAATCCACAAAAAGCTTGGTTATGGCAAAGTTTGTGCACAGTGGGTGCAGAAGCATCTGTCAGAGAATCAGAAGACGGCGAGATTGGGTGTTTGCCTCACCCAGGAGTTTCTACACTGAAGCCATCCACTCCCTTCCTATGCGCTGGGATCAGTGTATCAATGTCAATGCGATATTTATAGTTCTACTGTTCCACATGAACTATAATTAGAAAATTGTTATTAAAATTTCTTTACATATAACTGTAGTCTCTCTTTCATTTGGGCATACCTTATATTTAAAGAAGAATTTTCAGGAATTCACGAGTCATACTGAAAAAAAAATGTTTATTGAGTTTCGAATAACACTTGTAGTAGTTAGCACATAGTAATAGTTAGGAATATAATAAATGGACTAAATTAATTGTTTGGGTTTTTATGCCTGAATCTCAAACAATCATTGATGTGAAGATTTGGAGACTTTAAATTTTTTATTAGACTTTCTGAGATCTTTTCGGATAGTATAAAGAAAGAAATTACTAATTTGTTTTGCTGTAAAATCGTTTTCATTCAATTTCATCTAATTTATTCGGAATGAAATATTTTTTCTCTGAAATATAAAATATATTTGAGACAGATTCAGCAAACGATTCTTTTTCTTTTGAAATAATAAAAACCTAAAGAAATGCTCATTCCTTTCAGATTTGTTCGAATTTTATATTAGATAAAAACTTGTTCGTTCCTAAAATAGTATCGAAGGAATTTTCGTGAGAGAGGGTAATGAAATCTCTTTCGGAACATTTGATGTTTCTTTTTACACAAATATTTTCCAAGAAAGGAATATTCTTAAATTATTATCGCTTTTATTATCGTGATATCTTTTTTAAAAATCTTTTTAATATGATAATGTTTTTAGGCTGACATTCTTTCAGTAAAATGCGTAATGCGTTACGTACAGAATGCAGCGACTGATGCAATCAAGGGGAGTTGGAACGAACGATATACGAGCAAATGTTAAGGGGAGTTGGAACCCTAAGTCCGTTAACCCTAACCCTGTTACTTCGATGTATCTAAGTCCGTTAACCCTAACCCTGCTACTTTGATGTTCCTATTCTCAAAATCTGTTATAGATTCAAGTTTGAAATTTTTTATACAAGAAAAGTACATCTTTTTAATTATACTGAAATGATTTTTAAAAAATTCAAAATTTATTTTTTACAAATTTTTTGTGTCAAAACGAAAAATGCTAAATTGGCCACTTCTATGTACCTTTTCTCAAAATCTGTTATAGATAAATGTTTAAAATGTTTTATAGAAGTAAAGACCTTTCTCATTATACCGAAATGAGCTTTTGGTTAATTTTAAATTTTTTGATAAATTTACAAAATGTTTAATTAGACATAGTGAAGTTTTACCCTATTTTGACACAAAAAAAATTGTAAAAAATAAAGTTTTGAGTTTTTTTAAAACAGCTCATTTTAGTATAATGAAAAAGGCGTACTTTACTTGTAGAAGTCGTTTCAAACATGTATCTATAACAGATGTTGAGGAAAAGTACATAGAAATAGCCAATTTCACATTTTTTGTTTTGACACGAAAAAGATTGTAAAAAATATTTTTTAAAATTTTCATTTTGATTTATCATTTCAGTATAATGAGAAAGATGTACTTTACTTTTATAAAAATTTCAAAAAATCTGTTATAGATAAATGTTTGAAATGTTTTATAGAAGTAAAGACCTTTCTCATTATACTGAAATGAGCTTTTGGTTAATTTTTAATTTTTTATAAATTTGCAAAATGTTTAATTAGACATAGTGAAGTTTTATCCTATTTTGATTTTTAAAAAATTATAAAAAATAAAGTGTTGAGTTTCTTTTAAAAAAAGCTCATTTCAATATAATGAAAAAGGTGTACTTTACTTGTATAAAAAGTTTCAAACATGAATCTATAACAGATTTTGAGAAAAGGTGCATCGAAGTAATAGGGTTAGGGTTAACTGACTTAGTGTTATCTTAGTGTTATCATTATCATGCTCCGAAGTTCCGGATTAGATGTTCGAAATTTACGAAGATTTTTATTTTGGTTATTTATTTCTGAATTAATTTTAAGTAAGTTATATTTTTATAAAGTAACTTTTGTTAACTGATATAAGGAAATTTTTTTCGTTCAGCTTAAACTCTGAGTTTAATGAGAGGGATAATACCTTGGAAAACACCTGGCATTATTTGTTGGACTAAAAATAATGAACCTTTTTCTTCCCAGGGAATACATTTGAACCCCAGATATATATTTTCTGCAACACGGGTAATTTCTGAGGTAAAACTCGGACGCTGATTTCTCTGTCATTTTTCAAGGTGGTCTTCATTTGAGATGTGAATTAAATTTCTTTTGTATAAAACGCGCGCGAAGCAAGAAAGGAAGTTTATTTTTACTTCTTTCCAGGGGATAAACCTTTGTTATTCCTTTAGGATTAGTAATTTAGAAATGCTACTGGAAGGCATAGACTCGAAAAAGTGCAAAAAGGAAAGTAAGACTGAAGTTTTCGTTGCGGAAAGTGTGGATTTTAAGTAATAAATTCTTCTCTTTCAGCCTAGGTTAGAAATTAAAGTAACGTTAATGATAATTGCAATCGGGAATGATTTTATGTTTTTTTATTTTTGAATTTTCATTACATTTCTCATTCATTTCAACGAATGGTGTTTATTTCTTTGCTTTTAAGAAATAGACGCTTCATTTAAAAGAAGTAAAATTTTGGATGATAATGGAGAAAATCGTCATCTCCAAAGGATCATTAGGAACAAAAGATGTAGCATCTGCTGAAGGTACTCCGAAATAACAAGGGGAAATGTTTTCTCTTCATTCTGTGTAAATAATTGTTATAAATGTTCGTGGATACGTATAAATCCTGTTCGTCTTTTTTTAATTTAATTTCTTTATGTTTTTGAATCATATCATTTACGTAAGAATTAGATTTACATTCTCTAAACTAATGCCAAAATTTAGAAGATATTGATAATGTTGAGGAAAATGAAATCCCGGCAAGAGCGAACAATTTATAAGAATGAAGTTTCTCTGTCTCTTAACTGAGACCTAATTTAATCTGACGACCAGAGGGGTGTAACACTAAAAGGAAAACTCAGTTAAACAGCAATTAAATTTATTAAAACAAACATAAATGAAAGACATTTTACAAAGATGAGATGTTTGTATATTTGACATGAGAGAGATTTAGGGTTCATACATTATTAGGATTTTAACATTACGTAATTAGGAGAAAAGACAATTATATCTCCAAAATATAATTATATTACGCTTAAAGGAGTTAGCCATCGCCCATCGTCGCCGTGCTACCAGGGAAGACACCCCGTATCTTGTTAAGCCTTCCTCGACCGCACGTCTATTCCATTGCAAATCTAACAGCCAAATCATACGGTTTAAAACATTACACTCCGTTTTAACGAAAAACTCCCACGCATGTTACGTGGTTTGTAAGGCAATAGCGCGTAATCTTATCTCTTTCTGCTGACTTTGCATTTATTCAAATAAGCTTGTTCGGCGAGTGAAAAAATATTATTAGGAAGGAATTAAAGTTACGCTATTAAGCTAGATGGGGAAAATACAATTCCCACATTTATAAAAATAGATCTGAATTTTAATGGTATTTAAACATATTTGATTTTTCTGAGTAACTTCTATTTCTTTAATTTATGTCATAATTAAACATTATAAATATTTTGGGATTGAAAAATGAATTTTTCATGAACTAATTCCAACAATTATTTTATTGAAAAGAGCTCTAAAATAAGTGAAATATTGCATTGTAAATAATTGCAGCGATAATTTCTTTAAAAAGACCTATAATAGGATATGCTTATTTTTATTTTTGTTGAAACATTTAAATTACTGTATAAAGTATTTTAGTTCTCAAAAAATATTATAGATGGCGCCACTGAAACCTACCGAGTGCAAACTTAATTTTGCGAATTAAAAGAAATTGATAATTGAGAGCTCTAAAATTATTAAAATATTGCATTGCCATCAAGACCCAATAAATATACAAAATTTCAGATATATAATACACTAGGCAATGAGTGAAAAATCGATCACAAATTTCAAACCTTACATACAAACATGAAACATTTCGAATTTAGTAAAAGCTTTTAAAAACGACGATTTTAAAAGAAAAGACATCAATATAGCTTTTTTTATTATATATAAGTCTTATTTAATAATGCACGTTAAATAATTACACAGTAAATGAAGTGATAATAATTATAATTAAATATTAAATATAAAAATTAAAAAATTAAAGTTGATAATATTAATAAACAATAGATATACGGAAATTTGTGCAATAATTTATTTATTTATTCAAAGAAAGCACACTGCAGAGATGACTGCATTTACAGAGTGCATGATCAAAAACATACAAAAAGCACAAGCCAAGAAGTGAATTAAAACACAAAGCAAAAACAGTAACTGCAGAGAATACAAAAGCTCAAAACCACATTAATTATAAAAATGTAAGCACATAAATGTTTTAAAACGAAAACACGCAATTACAAAAGCACTAAAAATACACTGATGTTCCGAACGTCCATGTTGCATACCGTCACATTAAAGTTATTAAAAAATCACACATTTTTTAAAAAAATTGGAACATTAAATAAAAAAACCATTAAAAAAGCAAGGGTCAAAAAGTCAAACACACACAAACACTAGATCAACGCATAAAAATCTCAATATGTATACCCAAGCGTAAGAAAAGAAAAAGAAATCAGGTCATGTATTAAAGTTGAAAACAATTTGATTTAAAAACGGTAGGAGACATGTGATGAATGTCCAGTTCACCAGAGATCCTGTTAAAAGTCTTATAAAATTTATATAACGAGAACCTGTTAATATAATTAAATTTAGAATACACATTTGGAAAAGAACTTTGGTTCCTTAAAAATCTGGCAGGCACAGCGAAATTTATAGCGCTCAGTATATCAGTCCAATCGATTGAACCATTGATTACCTTATAAAAGAAAAGAATTGAATTGTGTGAAAATAACTTAAAAATAAACAACGCAATTCACATTTAACGTGTTCAAAATTTTCTTTTAAGTGAGTGATAAATTATTTTTTAGCTGTATTGATCTCATACTTCGTTCAACAATCTCGAGTAAATTAAGGGCTTTAAAAACAAAGAGTGCAAGCTTTTTTGTTTTAGTTTAGTTATACTTACGTTCCATTTTCCAGCAACTCGAGGTCCAATTTGGACCCCCTTAACTCTTTAAACACGAGGACACTTTTTTCTTCTCGCTCCTTTAAAACCGGGCTATTTTGGGAGTCTAAGACATGAATTGAGCTCTCCTAACCTGGGTAGTCATTTATCCCACCACCCCACCTCTGCTATAACCTCCACTTAAGGAGCAAGGAAATGGGCTGTGGTGGGCAAGGATAATTGGAACCAGTGAATCCGGGGGGGACTATCGGGCTGCAGCCCACCCCCAGAGCTAAATCAGAATTCTTGATTTTATTTAAAATCACTACAACTGGTTGTCCTTAATTTCCCTTTTAAAAAATATAATAAAAACGTGACAACATTGCTCTCTGGCTTGAAAGGCTCCAAAATTTTCCTACTTTTCTAATCATTCCACATGTACTTGTAGCGTTCACGTGGTCGAAAACATTTTTGGCTAGTTATTTCATAGTATTTTTTATTAAATTATCGAAAGTATTGTAGAATTATTTATGATTCTTATTGCAGGTGAGGGAAGTATGTAAAGTTGGTGTTTTGGTTTACATAAGTCATGAAGTTTGACATTCGTCACTACGATACAAAATTTTTATGACTTTAGCCCCCTTCCATAGACCCGAATTCTGGATTCGACACTGATTGGAGATCCTAACACGCTTATCTCCCAAGCGATCTCAGAAACTCACCACGCCTACCCTCAAAAGAAGCCAACCGCCTCAGACCAGCCATAGGCACTGTTAAGGAAGAATTTCTAGACCGCCCTGGACCGCCTCGCTCTGTATGAGAGGGTTAATGGTAGCCTTGGATAATTTTGAACCGTGGTTTGACGACGATACCTGAGCTGTAGCCTCCCTCTCCAAACATCCTAGGGTATTTGACTCACGTCAGACAAAGAACACAAACGTATTGTTACAAACATTGAAAGTCGCTTCCCAGCAATGTGAATCTTATGGTTGGGAAGAGAGTTTTACAGGGGTAAGTATGAGATGACGGGCAGCACCCACGTGTGGGCCCCTGACCTTGGCGACAAACTTGGCGACTTTGGCTACGAAATGTGGGATCTCAAAGGTGCTGGAATCTTCTCGATATCTCTTTTAGCAGAGGAGATACGCTTGAATGTACTAGATGATTCCATGTGGCGTCACGGCCTGCCACGGGAGACTATATAAGGAGAGCGCTTGGATGACGGCGAAAAATGTTGATCGCCTTGGAGCGCGAACGTCTTTGGAGTTCTATCCGCTGTGCGAGCTAGGAAGCTGTTAGACGCCGAGCGGTAGTAGCGTTGATCCATTGGGAACGACTTTAGAGTTTCGTCTGCAGTGCGAGCTAGGAAGCTGGTGAGCTGAGCGCTATTGAAAGTGCTGTTATTGTCATTATTAGTTATTTCCTGACTGCTTGTGTATCTAAATCTCAAAGTGCTGAACTGTTATTACCTGTGAATTGTTGTCTGTTTACGTTGCTAATCTGTGCAAGAACTATTGTTTCCTGTACCTGAGCTAAGTGTTCCCCTGAATATTTGTGAATAAACCTTCATTCTCCATTATCCTGCGTGTTGGACTGTTTACACCATACACCCACAGAAAGACTTTTGTAACAGTATTTAACTAAAGGAAAGAATTAAAAATATAAAAATATTTTTCACAATTTTTAGTTTTGACTTTGGAATTAGCCCAAATAAATTAGGACTCTATTTGATAATTTAATATCATATTAATAGGAAATTCATGGGATCAGAGAAAAATTCGAATTATCGATGAATTCAAATTATAACCGTTCGAATTAGCCGAATTCAATTGTCTAATGTTGCGAAACGTTAAAATAAATGAATTCTGGTAAGTCTGTTCATGGAAGGATTCGAAATATAGTTTGAGCTCTGATTGATGAATAGAATAATCGTGCGAAATTTCAAGAAATTCTATTGCAAGTGTGAGTATAGCCCATGGGAATCTGCGCAGAATAAAACGTACTAATTACCGACCCTTATTTAGAACGTTCACAATTAAAGTGAACTAAGCCCATGAGATACAATTCTGAGATCTCAATGTTGACTACCTGCATTTCAAATAACAGCTGACATCTAATTGTTCTTGCTACCTGGTAAATGAAAATTGAACTAAGGACTTGAATCATCGTTACACAGAAAATATAAGATTTCCACACTACCACGGTAGTGAATCATTTATGAAGAACATCCAATTAAACTGTTGCCCAATGACGTAAGCCTGCTTTATGATTCCCAGAACTTGACTGAATTTGTCGCAATTTTATGAAGCTATACTCTAAACGAGTGTTTCTAAACAGCATTCGTTAATCACGTACGAATTCACAGGGAAAGTATTATCAGCTCAGTCCTGATTCGCCGAAAAATCGGAGTCGAGTAGTTTTCTGGGAAAGGACAATAATATGGAAGATGAAGTGATAATCCCTTCATGCATTATAAATGAAGCGAAAATTCAGATTAGCAATTCAGAACTCGGAACCTATTCCATGCTTACGCTTAACATATAATTTAATAGCATTCCTCGAAATAGTTTTAAAGATTAGGCTTTTTCCGAAATGGGGACAGTTCAACACTATGGGTTTATTTTTTCTTTTGCTTAATTTATTACAAGTGGGATCTGCGCAATGTCAACTTGCTAGTCAACAAGTTGGACTAAATGAGGCAAAATCACTTCTGGGAATCTAAAACACTTAATTTTTCCCTTTTTTTCAGGATGCGGTGCTTGGCTGGATGTTTGCTAATTGCATTTAACACAAAATTTAATTAAAACGCATGGCGTTATTTTCTTAAATGAAGATTCCTCTGTGCTGCGCTGTTGTAGAGAATAAAAAAATGTTTATTTAATTATTTCTTAATTAAATAAACGGAATATTGGTTGGAAAAGATTCAGAACTGTAATCCAATTTGTGAAATTGTCATGAATTTCAATTTCCACTTTAAAATAATTATATTTATGAAATTTAATCCGTTATTATGAAGAGAATTTTAAATATATACTGAAATTTTCAATAGCATAAGATTTTAGTGATTCTCGTTTGAATATGAGCATGATATCTTTATACAGCCGGTGTCATTTATCAATCTGTTGGGTAAAGATACTACGAGATCAATCAAGTTAAATGAAAATGCAAAATCGGTCCCAGATTCTTGACGTTGAGTTTGACGATTACAGTGTTTTCTCCGTATATGGGGAGGCCATAAATTATTGAACCCATTTCAAATTTAATAAAAAAATTCATAATGTTACAACTGCGTTTTTTAAATGGCATTCTGAATGTGCTAAAGCTAGATATTTCCATACGCAATTTCTGCCGATCAGCAGAAGCTGATGTGAGTTTTCTGGTTTCTTTTTTCAGTTTTTCTTGAATATTTCGAGAACTATTTAGTTTTCGAATTGCAATTGATCTAACAAATTAAAGAGCGTGAAATTCCATAAAAATGCATGCTTTCTAGCCTTAATAGTTTCGAAGATAATGGCTCTCGAAAATGGGAGATGCCAAATAATTTACGACCCCGTAGACCACCGTAACGGAGCGTTACCCATTTGAAAAAAAATCTTTTTAAAATGCGCAATGATTTAAGAAAAACGTAGTTGTAACATTATTAGTCTTTTAAATTAATTCTTGAAATGGGTCCAATAATTTATGACCACTCTGTACCTTTTGTATGTATGAATGTAAAAATGTAAAATATTTATTTGGAATAATATTCCCACGTGTAACTGTAGAATGTGTCGAGTAGAACTTTTCAGAGGAACATATTTAGAATTTATGAAGGTTTGCGAAGAATTATTTCAGTAAAACTGAAACTCAATGATTTCTAAGGGGAATATGGATTCACTGTTGAAGAATTTGTTAAAATACTCGTATATATCTCGTGATTTAAAATTCTTTTACCGGTAATTTACTGTTTCTCAAAAATAAACATAAGTTCCCATTTTGGGCGAAATAGCGTGAATCATTTTACCTAGAATCTAAAATATGTATCTAGATACATTATGTAGCCCTATTTTTGAAACTCCGAAGAAATATTTATTTTCAGACGACATAACAAGTGCTGCTTCAGTGCAACATAAACCCAAGAGTTACATTCAGTTTCGGTAGTCGAAACTGGTTGGACGTAGGGGAATATGTGTTCAACTGAACGAATAATACATCTTCTCTTAATTTCAAACTCTAAGGAGTCGCCATTCAGTATGCTAGCTCACGACTAATCTAGTTTCTAACTAATCTACTTTCTAACTAATCAAGTTTTGCGCCTGTTGATCTGTATTTTAGAGGTTTCACAAACTAAATTTCCAAAAATAGGCAACGTTATTAAAGCAGTTTTGAGCTGATAAAAAGAAAAGAAAATTAATGAGTTTTTGTTTTATTTATCTTCTGAGAAAAGAGTATTTTGTTGAATTACAGTAATATACTATCTATATGAATAAAAGTGAATTCATAAACAGTTTATTTCACAATTTGAGAAAATCATTTAAGGTTTCTTCCTAGTTTCCGTTATATAATATTTCATTTAAGCCTCAAGAAAGAAGGAGTTCGTGCCACAAGAACTACAATAAATGTACGAGCAAATGTTAAGGGGAGTTGGAACCCTAAGTCCGTTAACCATAACCCTGTTACTTCGATGTATCAAAGTCCGTTAACCCTAACCCTGTTACTTCGATGTACCTAAGTCCGGTAACCCTAACCTTGTTACTTCGATGTACCTAAGTCCGTTAACCCTAACCCTGTTACTTCGCTGTAACTTTTCTCAAAATCAGTTAGAGATTCATGTTTGAAATTTTTCAAACAAATAAAATACATCTTTCTCATTATACAGAACTGATTTTTTTAAACTTACTTTTTACAAATTTTTTTGTGGCGGAACAAAAAATGTGAAATCGGCAATTTCTATATACATTTTCTCAAAATCTGTTATAGATACATGTTTGAAGTTTATTTATAGAAATAAAGTACACCTTTCTCATTATACTGCAATGAGCTTTTGGTTAATTTTTTGTTTTTCATAAATTGACAAAATATTTAATTAGACATAGTGAAATTTTACCCTATTTTGACACAAAAAAATTGTAAAAATAAAGTCTTGAGTGTTTTTGAAAAAGCTCATTTCAGTTTAATGAGAGGTGTTCTTTACTTGTATAAAAAGTTTCAAACATGTATCTATAAAAGATTGTGAGACAAGGTAAATCGAAGTGGCGCCAATTTAACATTTTTTGTTTTGACACAAAGAAATTGGCAAAAAAATAAATTTTTGAATTTTTTTAAAAAATTAATTCAGTATAATGAGAAAGATGTACTTTACTTGTATAAAAAATTTCAAACATGAATCTAGAACAGATTTTGAGAAAAGTACATCGAAGTAACAGGGTTAGGGTTAACGGACTTAGGATTCCAATTCCCCTTAAAAGAAAAATAAAAGGAACTTGATCTTCAGTTAAAGGTTACTTTTTACAGAATAAGTTATCAAATTCAGTTAAATACAAAACTATGTTCGAAGAAAATAAATCAAACACACTCAAACATTTAATGAAAATAGAATTACAAATTCTTCGAAACAGCTTAACACGTATTTTAACTCCGAGATGGACGATTTGTTTTTGAATTGGATTGAAACTAGGCAAGACAAAACCAGCGAAGTTTTTCCTGCATTCGTTTGAATATTTTGGGGAAATATGATTATAACCAACTTTAGGATAAGAAACCGAACAAAAGATTGAAGAATTTCACACGTTCTAAGAATCAATGCAAGGAAGATTGGAGCACCTAAAAGCGTATGGAAATGTAATTACCCCCAACATCTTTGATCTCACGTCGTTAACGATTTAGTAAAAGCTTCACAGAACTTCTTAGATAAACGCGTTTCTCACTTCATATCTACTCCATAAAGCAAGTCGTCTTTTCCACATTTGAAACTAATTCGAATCACAAAAACTACATTGAAGTTGGCAACCACAGAGATTTTCAGGAAAGCCGAAAATTAATGTGATTTGGCCGCTAATTGATCAATAAAATTAGAAAGCATTTTAGCGTTCTTCATAATTGCAGATAATTATTCTTCCACCTTGTGTTTTTGTTCCGCATCTTCAGATATAATTTGGCATGAGAACAAAAGCATAGCAAGCGTGTATATAAATAAATTGTGTATTCTCATTCATGTAGTGAATCTCAACTTGTAAGGCGCTTTCCCTGCTGGGAGGGCGCATAACCAAGACGAGGAAAAAGATGTAAAGAGAATAGAGGGTGATTGATTCAGAAGTCCGGAGCAAATTTAAAAATCAATTGTTCTTTCTTAAATAAATGCCTTTTGAAAGTGAAATTTTATACCGTTTTAACCTACCTTTCCAGCTAGCTCAGAGGAGATGAATGGATGATTAAAATACAGCTGAACCATAGTTAAATTAAATTAAATTTATTTCTATCATACTTTCCACATAAAATAATTCTGGGTTAACTAAGATTACATAAACTGACAAGTTACATTATCCAACTCGCTACGCATGGAGAGATTCGACCGACCGGTCCGTGTGAGAGGGAAAAAGCGATCCTTCTCGAAGAACAGCCAAGAGACTCTGTCTGTCCTCCTTCCGCCTGATAGCGAAAAGTCCTTGCAGTGCCATCTCTTGGTAGGAGGGCGAGTTAAAGTCTATCGTGGCGCCATCTCTTGGCAAGAGGTTGAGATAAAATGTGATTGTCACACCATGGAATACTTTTAACTTTTTGCGATAGAAAATACGAGAACAGATTGTTGTTTGAAATGATTTCTATAAAACTATTGAAAACACTGCATATAGTCAAGCTATTCATTTTCATAAAAATTGATGGTCGATGAACATTTGATTAAAAGTTTTAGCATGATAATAATTTTAGGTTGGCATACTGTCTGCAAATTATGCGACGCAATTATCCCTATAAACGCTGTACAGGGCAGACCAGTCAACCTGGAGTTACCAAATTTGGCGCGTTGTTGCTTCTTAGGTAGTAGATGCGGAAAAAACTGTTGGAAGAAACGGTTTCATTAAATTTTAAATATAATTTAAAATAATAAAAAAATTATAGAAATTTTAACGTTTTTCCTCCATAACTTTGGAGCATAATATAGAACACAAATTATTATTAAACCTACATTAATTCTTAAAAAATTATCTTTTCAGAGATACCACTTGTATTTGCGTACAAATTTTTCTTTAGTTTTCATAAATTTTCCAGGATTTATTAGATAACCAGATGATGAAATAGATTTTTACTATTCATGAGCTATTGAAATATTCCGTAGTCTGTTTAACTGTGGAGAGCAACATTCGCAGTATAACAATTAGTTAAAAAATTAATAAATTTACATTTCAAAAATATTTGACTTTCAAGACTTACCTGTTTACTTTTATTTCAAATTTAATGAAATCATCTCGCATTTTGTATTGTAATATAATTTTATGAATTTTAAAACTTAATTTAGAAACTACGTCTAATTAATATTATAACAACGCTGACGATAAAATAAACAATGCCTTAAAATAATAATAGCGTTGTCATGCTTCGTTGTTTCCACTAGAGTTCGAATTTTTCTCCTTTTGAGAAATATTTCTCGCTTTTTCACAGTCTGATAACACACTTCAAAACAGTTAATTTAATCAGTAATAATTAATTTCAATTAACTCATTCTTTTTCCTAAGCTTCATACTTTTTTGAAATCCATGAGAGTGAGAGGAATATGCATAGGAAAATAAACCTGTTTACATTGTGGAAGCATTGGAGTGTCTGAAATTAGATACGATACGCATGCTGTGTAATTTTCTTTCTTATTGAAAAACGAAATTCTTATTCTTATTAGAACTACTTCTTTATGAATTAACTCATGTATGTTTTTTGTCTGATTTGACTTGGTCAAAATGACTAATTTTTTCCCTCAAGTGTTTCTTATATGGAATAGGTTAGTGTTTCTCATGGACAAGATTTCTATTTTGTTTATATTGGATTCACAGACCGTTTTCCGGTATCCCTCCGATTTAAGCAAACGCCAAATCCAGTTGATACCGTATCAAGCGCCAAGTTCGAATCAGTTCTTTTTTTTAATACACAAAGCGTTGAATTCTGTGTTCTTTGAGTTTGTGTAATTCTTATTATTTAAATCAGTTTAAAAAAGCTCTTAAAACCGGTAAAATTTAAATGAAACGATTGTAATTAGCTAAATCGTTTGGCTAAAAATTTAATCGCCAGTGATTATCTAATTATATTTGAAAATGGAACCGCCAAACAAGCCTTAGAAGTCGCCAAAAAAGCGATAACGAACAATTACGACAGCCTTTTCACAAAATTAAGCTCTTATTTTAAGTAAGTATTTAGAGCTACAGCAACAGGAACACTGAATTTTATATTTTCAAAGTAATCCAAAGCATTAGAAAACTTTACTTGAAACATTAAATAACATCTTCAAAGAGAGTGTTGACATTTTGAAGGTTTCTATTGACTTAGCGTTACCAGCGGAAGTCGGTGGTTCTGGCGGAAGTCCTGCTTTAATGCAAATGAACAAAACAGAAAACTCGTCCATATTTAGTTTATTATCTAATTTCAAAATTATAAAACTAGCGTTCTGTCGTTCGTACTAAATTTAACAAAATGTGTCGTGGAAACGATACAGAAATAAAAATGCTATTCGGTTGTAACTATCAATATCTCTGTGAACAAATGCAAGCCAAAATGAATTATATATTTGTGTTATCAATCGAATGAGGATCATTTTTCGCCAGTACAATTTGCAGTTCACTTCCCTCGTCAACCTCCATATGCACATTATTCTATTATGATATGATTAATTAAAACTGTGAGTGTGAACTGCTTAAAAGCAAACAAAAATGAATAGAGGAAAAACTCATCATTTCAGCAGGGGTCGATCTAGGTTTTTTTAGGGGCCCATTTTTGTGGAGAAAAATTATTTTTGTGAAAAATAAATACATTTTTTTGAAAAAAAATTATTTTTGTGAAAAAGTTTTTTATCATGTAAAACCTTCAATTTTAGCAATCATATTTCTATATTTTACGTGAATTTGAGTTTCGTGAAGGGGCCGTTTTTATGAATTTTAATTTTGTGAAGGGGGAGTTTTTATGAAGTGGAATTTTGTGAAGGGGCCGTTTTTAAGAAGTGGTATTTTGTGAAGGGGCCGCAAAATTGCCCCAATTTCCGCCTGGAAATTGTATGATGATTTGTTAACCATGTCAGGTTAACAAATGACAGAAGGGTTATTTTAATATTTATTTAAATTCATCAATTTTCGCACCCTTTCAATTTTTTACAGAAGATTGATTCCTTTTTCTAGTGTGAAAATGGCAAAATGAGATGGCCAATATTTCTCAAATAATAATTTTAAATCCTAGTAAATATTTAAATAATAAATTAATAAATGGGCAAGAAAATTTGACAGAAAAGAAATCCAAAATTAAATTTGAATTTATGCAGTCGATGAAGTGCTACATGCATAGCTTCACTTGTCATCTAGATGCTAATTACATATCTTAAAATTACTTGATACCCAGTTTACTCGATATCGATCCGTTGAAATTAAGTAAAGACCTCACCCACCTATTTCGTAGCTGAGAAAACAAAATCTCGTTGAAATTGACTTTAATTAAATAGAAATTCAAATAAAAATATTCGAAGTGAATTTCAATATTTATTTTACGCTCAACTTCTGAAATATCCGTGCATAAACAAGGCCTCTCTTCAATTATTCCATTTAAACGTTTGTGAAATATCGCCGCACCTTTCTCGTGTTTTATTAAATTGCACTTCGGTTTACTAGTCTCGGTTATAGATAGCAGCATAAACATACCTGTGTTGATCTTTAAACATTTGAAACGATGTTTCATCCTGCATTGATTATTGAAAACCATTAGACGGTGTATTTAAATGTTCTTTAGACGCATTCTGAGAAACGCTATTTACTCGATAAGCCCAATTTTCAAATTGTGTATGCTTGTATTTTGATTAAGGAGATGGAATGATGCTGAAGGATTGAATTAAATGGATTTCTCATTAATTGCGAAGACTTAAGGGGGACATGCGCTCTTTAAACCTCTGAAGAATGGGGAAAAAACTGTCGAATTCGATTTATTATATCTCTAAAACAAAACATTTCAAAAACTAACTTTTTTGGGGAAAAAACTGTAAAATTCGATACATTATATCTCTAAAACAAAACATTTCAAAAACTAACTTTTTTGGGGAAAAAACTGTAAAATTCGATACATTACATCTCTAAAACAAAACATTTCAAAAACTAACTTTCTTGGGGAAAAAATTGTAAAATTCGATACATTATATCTCTAAAACAAAATATTTCATAAACTAAGCTTTTGGGGGACAGAACTGTAAAATTCGATACATTATATCTACAAACAAAACATTACAAAACTAAGCTTTTGGGGGGACAAATGTAAAATTCGGTAATATATCTCTAAAACAAAAGACATTATTCAAAAAACTAAATTTTTTTGGGAAAAAGCTAGTAAATTCGAACATTGTATTGTCTAAACAAAACATTCAAAACTAAAATTTTTTTGGGAAAAGAACTGTACCAAATTCAGTCACATTATATCCTAAAACAACAGGTAATTTCAAAAACTAAGCTTTTGGGGGACATAAACACTAAAGATTCAATAGTGTATATCTCACAACTTCAAAATAAGCATGGAAAAACTATTCTAATTATCAAAAAAAACATCAAACTATTTTTTTAGGAAAAAAGCTGTAATTAATTACATTTGTATCTCACAAATAACATTCAAGGGCAAATATTTTTTTTGGAGGAAAAAACTGTAAAATTCGATACATTATATCTCTAAAACAAAACATTTCACAAACTAACTAATTTTGGAGAAAAAACTGTCAAATTCGATACATTACATCTCCAAAACAAAATATTTCAAAAACTAATTTTTTTGGGGGAAAAACTGTCAAATTCGATACTTTATATCTCTAAAACAAAACATTTCAAAAACTAACTTTCTTGTGGAAAAAACTGTCAAATTCGATACATTATATCTCTAAAACAAAACATTTCAAAAACTAAATTATTTTCTAGAAAAATAATTGTCCTTTATGTTATTGTGCACACATTTTTAGATCTTAATAATGATATGTATTAATTTGAAAGAGCAATTAATATGGGTATTATTTTTGGAGAAAAAACGAGATGGTCATCTTGCGCGCATGATTACGGATAAAATATTGGTCTAAACACAATATTTTGGATATCCAAATAATCCAAACAGTCTGTTTAAGAAACTGAACCTTAATATATTAACATTCAAATTTAATTTCTATTTTATATACCAATTTAAAATAAAAATGTTAACAATTGTTAAAATTTCAACGTTTCTAACCCAACCCTCAAAAAAAAAAACTTCTTTCGAGAAAATATGTACAAAACGTGGTTCAATTTGTAGAACATGCACATATTCAGTAAAAATTTTAGGTTATAAAATTTTTGTTATTGTTTAAGTATTTCTGTGACACGTTTTGCGTTTTCATCACTCATCATTTATTTTTAAAACGTTTCTTTATTAACTCAAAATATACGTTTATTTAGGTCAAATCTTATCAAAATTTCACCATTTTTCAGCTGGATATCTAATTAAATTGGATTACTATTTTATCGAGAAATATCAATGCGCTTCTTAACTCCAAGAATGACGAATTGCTTTTTGATTGGACTGAAACAAAACGAAGACAGAAATAACAATGCCTTAACTGCATTTATTTGAATGGATTTTTTTAAAAATTGAATCTAAACGGCTTTTCAATAAGAAGTCGAACGCTGCGATGCTTTGATGCTTACACACTTTCTTAGAACAAATACAGGGAAATTGGAGCATGTAAAAGCTTATAAATATGTAATTACTCCAACATCATTAATCTCACGTCGTTAACGGTTTTGTTGAATCTTCCAAGAACTTCTTTGATGGACCATATTCTCACATTGAAACAACTTCATAAAATGAGCCATCTTTTCCACATACCGACCTAATTTGGAGCACCAGAACTTCCATAATGTGAAGAACCACACCGGCAATCAAGAAATCAAAATCAATGAATGAACACGATACATTAAATGTTTACAAATAATAACAGGAATTTTTTGTTGGTCACTAAAATTCATTAAAATTCGCCCCCTTTTTTTG
>BGPR01007021.1:29141-46309 GCA_013235015.1 Araneus ventricosus | reverse complement strand
TGTTGGTCACTAAAATTCATTAAAATTCGCCCCCTTTTTTTGCACAATATTATTTTTTCTTGTGTGAAAAAAGCGAAATGAGATGTCAATATTCCTTTAAAGAATAATTTTCAATCTCTCTATATGTTTACATATCGAATGCAAAAATGGCCAAACAATGTGATTTTAGAATAAATTTAAAAATCGAATTATACTGCTCATATAGCTTTACAAGCAATTCGGACAGTAATTTAAGGTAACATCGAATATTTACAAATAACAACAGGAATTTTTTGTTGGTCACTAAAATTCATTAAAATTTGCCCCCTTTGCATTTTGCACAACATTATTTTTTTCTTGTGTAAAAAAGTGAAGTGAGATGTCAAATATTCCTTTAAAAAATAATTTTTTAATCCCTCTATCTATACGTTTACATATCGATTGCAAAAATGGCCAACAATGGGATTTTAAAATAAAGTTAAAAATCGAATTATACTTCTCGTATAGCTCTACAATCAGTTGGTACAGTAATTTAAGGTCACAAATTACTTGCTATCCGATATTTAATGTAGCCAATTTTCATTAAATAAACGCCTCTCCCACCTATTTCGAAACTAGGAAAACGGAATAACATTGAAATTGTCATTAATTAAATAGAAATCCTAATAAAAGTATTCGAACAACTGAATTTCAATATTTATCTTACGCTCATCTTCTGAAATATCCTTGCTTAAACAAGGCAGTTCTTCAATTATTCCATTTAAACTCTTGTGAAATAACGCTGCACCTTTCTCGTGCTTTATTAAATCTTACAGAGGTTTATTAGGCTGGGTTATAGATAGCAGCATAAACATCTGCATTTGCCTTTAAACATTTAAAGAGACCTCCCATCTTTCATCGATTATTGAAATCCATTAGATGGCGTATTCAGAGGTTCTTTAGACGCATTCTGACAAGCGTGATTTGCTCATTAAGTCTGACTTTTAGATGACCTCTGTTTGTATTTTGATTTAGGAATTAGAATACTGCTGAGTGGTTGAATGAAATGGATTCCTCAGATATTATGAAATATTTAAGTCTCAAAATACTCGTATTTGTGAACATTTTGTCGAATTTGAATATTTGTCCTGTGGTTTGATAGAAATTATACACACGTTTTAAACACAGAACTATTGTCAAGTTTTTATTTTTCCAAAGGGATTATTTCCTATATTTCAGTTAATGGATAAATTCAGGCCACAGGGAGGTATAATTTTTTGATTTTGTAGTAATACCCTTTACAGAAAATTTATCCATTTTAGAACTCCGATGGTGTGTGGTCTTTGAAAAAGTTCGCCATTCGAGTTCTCTTACATTTCTATTTCAATTGTTTTTCTTTTATATTCTAATTGTTTTCTTTTATTTGTTCTAATTATTAGAGCGCATTAGTTTTTTGTTGTTTAATTCTACAGTGAATTGTTGGTTAATCTTAGGACAGTATTTCTGATGCAATCACTGGATGCTGCTGCGTTGGGCGCGCAAAAAGGTGCATTGTTATCGCTATTGTTTACTTTATCTGTTTTTTCGGTATTTTTCTTATTTTTTGTATTCTATTATCTGTATTTTTATTTTATTAGAAGTTGCTGCATATGTGCCATTCTGTCTAATACAAAAGTTTAAGTAATTTCTAATTTCTTTTGTTAAATTATATTGTAACTATTACATATTAGAAATATTTTTGATCGAATTTAAAGAAGCCATTGGCAATCTTGGTGCAAAGGTATGGCAAACGAGAATATACAGGGTTCCTACTTATATCCGTTACACCCCGTTTAACTTCTAAACTGTGACAGCTTAGGCCATAAGGTTGGTGTCTAGCAAAGTGCAAAGGCTATGCGCTACTCGATGAGCGAACTCACAACACCATCTATCGGGAAATTTTTGAATTAGCTGTCCTATCTCGTAAACGGTAAAAGATACGAGAAAAAATTCCATTAGAAAATTGTAGAGCACTCTCGATTTAGTACGAAAATATACCTTGCGCACAGTAATACTCAAAACAGAATGTAAAAAAAATGAACATTTGTTTGATTGTGATTTTCAACTCTATGGCGTCGTGAAACGCGAGCGAAGCGAGAAATCCAGTCCAGAGTGCAAATGTGTACAATGGCTGATGGAGAGTGTTAGATTGCAAAAAATGCAACTACATCATTTTTCGGCGTTACCAGTAACTTTAAATAATTTAAATTTTCGCCACCAAAGTTTCTTTCGTATGTTGTGGCATCTTTGGCTACTTTTAAATTTTCAACGGTAATTTTTTACAGTTTATTAAATATCTTAATTTTTCATAAGTATTTTTTCTAGTAATCAACTTAATTATTATATGCTTTAACTTTTTATGTCATTTCTTTTAATGTTTCAAGGTTTATTAAATCATAAATTATTTTTTAACGTAGCTATTTGTTCGCCGTTTTGCACCGCGTAGGTTTTTGTGTGTAAAATGGTTGGAGCATCGCCTGACTGAGAGAGATTCCTTTGTGTGATTTTTGAATTTGACTGGTTTGTAAGTGCAAGAAGAGTGGGTGCAGCTGAAGAGCCCGAGGGCAGTTAGGCCTCTCGGAGCTTGCCCCTGCAGTTATTCCGATGGTCAAAAAAATGTAATGGCAAAAATCTCCAGCAAAATTTATCCATGACATACCGCAGGATTAGAAATTGTTAAGTTTTGAACGATGCGAATAGAGTTCATACTGAACTGAAGCTGAATTTTCTTCTGCACGTATTGCAACTTTGTAATCCGTATGTGTACTTTACAGAAAAAGTTTGCGAAAGTAAATGAGATATAATGTGCCATTTGCAAAGTTAATAGTAGTGATTGCTTCCTTGTGTATAAAGTTCTGCAACATGGTGACATAGGGATGAAAGAACACTGTTCCAGATAAATATTCTTTTTGAATCGCCTGTGGATAACTACAAATTTTACTGTTTGTGTGTTTTTCATCTTGGTCAATTTCTCTTTTTTAAGAATGAGAAGTGCCATTTTTGAAAGCTTTTTTTGCAAATTATGTGTGCAAGAAAGAGTTTCCAAGTCAACTGAAAATCTTGGTTTTCCATGCTAAAATTGACTGCAAGTGAATATGCAAAACCTTGAAATAGGTTGCTTCCACTGATTCAAGATCCCTTTTTTTTGTGACACAAAAAGTCTTCATATGAATAATGTGTGTGTGCCCAGTGAATTTACGACATATTACAATTTTCTAGTGTAAGATCCTTCTTAAATTTAAGTTGTATTTTCTTAGTATCTTTTTACAATTTTTAAGCCTGTAGCGCTTTGGTAATAATGTGTATCTATATTTTTTATTTGTTCATTTCATGTTTTGGTCGTGTGCATCATAATTGGATATATCTATTTGTTAACTGTGGTAGTAATTGATTTAATTTAAACAATTTTTAATAAAAAATATTTAAATCTAAGAATTTTGGTTTTGCTTTAATCTCTATTTGTGTCAACGCAATGTACTACTTTTGCTTTCAGCTATTCGTTCACTTTTGGCTGCTAATATTTTTAGGTGTCTAAAAAGGTAGGTGCTTAATTAAATGTAGCAAAAATTTGCATTCTTATTTGTATTTCAAATATTTAAGCACCATTTATTAAAAATAATTAATATTTTAAGTTTTAACAGAGAGCATTTTGAGCAATATAAATAAATGATCCAGAAGACAGGGACGTGTCTCAGTTTTTTTCTTCCACTCTTTATGACATGACAATTTTCGAAATCGTGACCAAACAAATGTTCATTTTTTGCATTCTGTTTTGAGTATTAATGTGCGCAAGGTATGTTTTCGTACTAAATCGAGGGTGCTCTATAACTTTCTAATTGACTTTTTTCTCGTATCTTTCACCGTTTACGAGATAGGACCGCTAATTCCAAAATTTGTCGATAGATGGCATTGTCGTTGTAAGTTGTCTCATCGAGCAGCGCATAGCCGTTTTACTATACCTAGACACCAACTTTATGGCCTAAGCTGTCACCGTTTAGAAATTAAGGGGGTGGCAAAGGATATAAGAGGGAACCCTGTATATGAAGCATGCCATTCGTGGTCTGAAATAGGAACTGCGACTGCTACACAGTAAATTGTTGATGTTACATATCCACACATTCTGCTTTCCCATGCTTCTGTCGGCATTCTGCAATAAACAAACAGTTCATCATCAGTACAGTGAAAGAGGAAATTGAAAAGTGGGTTTAGCATCTTCTAGAAAACGTCATGTAAAGCATGCATGACATGGAGAAGGTTCCATTTTAACTCTTTCCTGCTTATTGGTTTCGCAGTGAAACCACACAGTGAGCATTTTTTTACTGCGCATGGGCGAAACGTCGCGTTTTCTTTCATGACTTAAGAGCCAGATATATAGTCCAACTTAAATAAAAATTGCAGTTCAATACCGTTAGTATTCACAAAGATATCTGCATTGAAAGAGCTAAATTACTTTCGATTTCTAAGAGAAACAAAATGGTGAGGGTTCTTGCACAAATTAATATTTTCTAAGGTTGAATCTTCGAAAGAAATATTGAATTTTATGAAGGATGAATACCCTAAATGCTCACGTATACTTATAAATTAAATACATAATTTAAATTGCATTTGGATGAAAACTTATTCGGAGGAAAAATAGCAGGTTACCGTTCATTGGTTTCACTGTCAAAGCAACAAGTTTCTTGAAAATAAAAAACGCTAATTTTTTCGATTACATATTTATGATCAGCTGCATATCTAATACTCATTTTTGAAATAAATTTAGTAATTTTCAAAATGAAACATATAGTGAACTTGAAAGCGTTAAAGAATGGCAGATATATCCCATACTATTGTAATTCTCCGGATTGCCTATTGTGAGTAATTTACATCCTCTGTTTTATAATGTTTCTGAGTCAACCAGTGAGATTTACCTGAAGCAACCTGTTTTAACACTTTCTACAGTACTGTTTGGAAAAAATCTTGCTTTAGTTCATGCAAAGCATACCATGACATGGAGGAGGTTGCATTTTACAGAATGGCAGATATATCCATATTGTTGTGTTTCTCCGTATCGCCTATTGTAAGTAATTTGAATTCTCTGTATTATAATGTTTCTGAGTCAGCCATTGAGATTTCCCTGAAGCAACCTGTTTTAACACTTTCTACAGTACTGTTTGGAAAAAATCTTGCTTTAGTTCATGCAAAGAATGCCATGACATGGAGGAGGTCGCATTTTAAAGTATGGCAGACATATCCATATTGTTGTGTTTCTCCGGATCGCCTATTGTGAGTAATTTGCATTCTCTGTATTATAATGTTTCTGAGTCAGCCATTGAGATTTCCCTGAAGCAACCTGTTTTAACACTTTCTACAGTACTGTTTGGAAAAATCTTGCTTTAATTCATGTCTCAGTTTCTGTTTTTTCTGATTTGTCCCATTTGACAGACTCGGTGCCTGCGACTTTTAAACTGGATTATGCCACCAGTTTAGTCCACCAGTGCATAGATTAAAACTTGATTAAAAGTCTGTAAAATATCCAGCATTACTGAGTGTAATAACGATTTTCATAGTTGTCGAAACAAATATAAATCAATACAATAAACCATTATTAAAATAAAAACAACAAGGCATGACAATTAAAATTGTAATAAACTCTTTATATTAAATGTCAAGTTTTAAAGTTTTGTACTATTGCTCTTTAACAACATTTTGAGTCACAGATATTGAAAAATATTAGAGGAAACTTTCGAATGCTGCATGTTCTAAAATTTATCATTCCGTTACAAGTACTCTTTTACGTAACGGATTATAGAAGTTTCGGAATTACATAACAAAGCACCCACATCTTGGTGAAATCTACAATAATGTGCCCAAAATCCACACAATAACGATTTGCTGTCGACTGCATAATGGCGTGCAACTAGTCTCAAATTTCAGCGGTTGGAAAAATTTTATCCCGATCATTATTTTAAAAGCAGATAAATAGGAAACAAAGAAGAGAGAAAGGAAGATCAAATTTTTATGACGTACTTAAAAGCAACATGCAAGTTCTGCATTTATTAACTGTATATTCTGTGCTACCTTATTAAAGAACTAATAATTTCCGAAGGAAGGGATTGGGTGTTTGTATGGTGACTATTCTCAGCCAACGTCGGGTGCTATTCTGCAAAGAGGAAATCAGAAAATACCAAAGGGAATTTTGGAGAATGTAAAATGTCTTCAATTTGTGCAATATTTGATGTAAAATTTTATTGACCTTGCCTTTGCCATTTCTATGCGATAGTTGCCACCTTCGTTCCGGGGTGTTCTCCACCCGAAGGGACAATTAGTGCTCTAAAATCCAAATGGTTGAGACTTATATATACATATACGTATATATATATATATCAATGTGTCATGAAAGTCAAAAAATGTTGAAATAAAATGGAGAGACTGTAGTACATCGGTAAAAGCGTATAGATGCTCATCAGGGTAAGTAAAATTTATACGAACCGCTAAAAAATTAGTGAAATCATAATGTTTTCTGCGAACAGTGCTGGCATATAGCTAAAAACACTCGATACCTTTACCCCGAACATTATGATAAACCTGATGAGCATCTATACGCTTTTACCGATGTACTACAGTCGCTCCATTTTATTTCAACATTTTTTGACTTTCATGACATTGATATATTTTGCACAAATCTTCTTGAATTGCAGCATTTTTGCGCATTCGTTGCGTTTGTGTTATATATTTCTATATTATTTTATCTTTCCCTTTTATATATATATTCCTCTTTTGTTTATTTTCTCTCTTTAAGAACTCTCGGCTTTTTCTTACCGCAGATTTTTTTTCTTGACATTTTGTTTTATGAATGTTTATGTTGTATATGTTGCTTTTACAATTCTGCTATGTTTGTTTCTTACTTGTTATATATATATATATATATATTCTTTAATTTTAAGTATATTTTTACTCGCTTTTATATAACTTAACCTGTTTCGTGTTTGTAACGACGGAATTTTGTAATCGATTTTTAACTCGTTGCCTGATGTGGTAGAGTTTTCAAATTTCGTACATTTTCATATTCTCGATGACGATAAATCATTCCAGTGTTTTCAGAATTTAATTATCAGTTAATCGATCAATTTAATTAAATGTTGATTATGTATGAGTGGCGCCACCTGGTGATGAATTTTAGTAATAGTTTAGATATAATAAAAAAATTGGAACATTAATAAAAAAGCGTCTTGTTTTTAATAAAAAATGTTTATAATTTTTTTCGCACCTCTAAGTCGAATTATAAATTTTTATGACGTAGGGGAAGGTGGTGTATCTAGGTCCCATTTTTACTTTTTAATTTTTAATTGGATAATTACTAAAAGAAAGGTAACAAAACAATTTTTCTTTCATATTTTAGGCCTTTATACACAACATATATTTTTTGTAGATTTTTTAAAAAAGTATTTCAGTGCATTAGGGTGCAAATAGGACCAAGGTACACCATGGGTAGTGTACCTTGGTCCTGGGTATGGTGCACCTTGGACCAGCTATTTCTAGATTTAAAAAATCTAACCGAATAGTTTGAACATAAACATTTATTGGTATTTTAGCTACAGAAAAATGTTAGTGAACACTTTTACTTAATGAGGTTTTAGATTAGACCGAAAATAAAATTATTACAGCAACAATTTCATTCCTATGAGTAGGCTTAACCAACAATGTAATTATACAAGTCAATTTCAAATGTCAATTTCCGAAGCTGCCTTTCAGATCCTCCAGTCAACATGGGATGTGGTAACTTCCACATTACATCACATTTTTCCACAACGTAAGTGGTAGACCATGTAGTGGTCATGCACCAAGGTACACCATTTGGCCATTTCTAGAAAATGGCTGACTACTAAATTGAGGTTAGGCTTAACATAATTTCTAACACATGTTATTATAGCTAAAACTGTGCTTTATAAGTTAGGCATTTTACTATAAAGTAATTTATGTATGTTTAGGAACTATTAACACAAAATTCAGCAGGAAAAAATTACTTTTGATGGGTCAATTTCCTCTTTCAGGATTCATTCATTCAAATGAGCACCTTGATATATAAGTTGAGGTACACTGGGACCTCTGGTGGCAAGTGTACAAAATACATATAACATTTTCTATACATCTATACAGATGGCGCTAAAATCGGCATAGGTTCAAGGTACACTTATGTCCAAGGTACACCACCTTCCCCTACTTAAAGCAACATGCAACTTCTGCATTTATTAACTGTTTTTTCTTTGCTACCTTATTAAAGCACTAATAATGTCCGAAGGAGAACGCTTTGTTGCTACCTTCGTTCTGGAGTGTCCTCCACCCGGAGGGACAATTAGTGCTCTAAAATCGGAATGGTTGAGACCGCCTAGGTGTTGAATAAGTGAAAGCATCCGAATGAAATAAATCACCCGACGACGGTTAAAAATGACTATGTACGTCCAGAAATAGCCCTGCTCTGACTTCAAAACGGGAAGGTAATTTAATTAAATTAAACATGAATGAAGGGATTCCCTTGAATATGTACGGAAACTAGAAACAGAAGCTATTAATGGAGCTATAATTCGATCTCACATTGTTCCGTCATGTATACTTCCACTATTTGCGTTCTCAACCTTTTTCATAATTCTGGATAATTTAAAACTTCATAAAATAATCTACATTTCCGTACAAAATTGTTTTGATGAAACTTATTAAATGTGCTAAAATGTAAGCTTAAAAGGATTTTTTTTACCTATTTTTACTACATTTTACAACTAATTTGAAAAATGCACAAGGGATGAGGACGGGGGTGGATGGAGCACATGTCCTCAAAGACCACAATCTCCGAAACCTAGCAGTTAATATTTAGTAAGACTTTACAAAAATTCATTTAATACAATTTAAATAATTAAAGTTTGTAGGGTATATCACTTATGTTGCCCATATTTACCCAAGTCTTTAATAGAAGGAAATCAGACATTTAGAATCAGAACGTTGGATGCACTTTACTTAACGTAATAAACTAATCTAAATAGCATTAAAATTCTGAATTATTTATCGGATGTTAAGATTAATAAATAGAAACTAAAGTCAATAATAAAACCCCACATATATATGCTTTTAAGGACCTCAAATTTATATGCTATAAGTTAGCTTTACATTATGCAGTAATGCATGTTTTTATCAGTTACATTCTTTATCTTTTTTGAAATTAATTCTGATTAATGTAATTATTAATAAATAAAATAATTTATTTGTATATTATTTATTTGAAGGAAAATTTTTTATAAAATTAAAGTAAACAATTAGTTTTTTAAAATTAAATATATTAAATTTTTTTTAATATTTTTGTATTTTTTTACGCTCATTCACATAAAATGCTACAACTTGGTTGAAAAAATTATAGTCATGAAAAGGAGTGCATAACTTTTGTTTTTCGTATTTGCCAGTCTATTTGGGAAGCAAAACACGCAGAGACGAAAAATACGCAAAGCTTGGAAGAGACTACACTTAATATTATAAATAGATTTAAATATCATTAATATTTGGTTTATTTTTTCAATTGTCTTGATTCAAAAGTGGATAATACAAATAAATACCAAAGATGAGCCAGAATTATACGTTTTCCCTACATTTATACGAATAATGTGTAGAGAATGAAGAGGAAACATTTTATCCATCTTATTTTGGGGTATCTTCAGCAGATGCTACATTCTTTGTTCTTAATATCTTTGGAGATGAAATAATGCGCGTTTCTCCATTATCATTCCAAATTTTTCTTTTTAAATGAAGCAGAGATTTCTTAAGAACAAAAGAAATAAGCACTATTCGCCTCACGAATGAGAAATGTAACGAAAACTCAAAAATGAAGGAACATAAAATCACTCCCAATTGCAATCATCATTAACGTTACTTAAATTTCCGAAGCAAAAATGGCGGGAGAAGATTTTTTATTAGAGAATCACATTCTCGACCATTCTTTGCTTATTTTATCCACTTTTCTTTCTTTCCTTTTTTTAAGATTTTTTTTAGTCAGTTCTTTACAGCAATATTTCTAAATTTCTGATCCTATAGGAATAGCAGAAATTTATCTTGAATGAATGAATAAACTTGCTTTTTTTGGTTTGTCTTGTTTAAAAGAAATTTGACTTCATTCTCTATCGAAGAAGTCGAAAAATTAACGCTAACTCAGCTCTGAAACAATAAGATTAAGAATATACACTGGTAGACAAATGCTAAGGAACCTTTTTTTAAATTTCGAAAAATTTGGGCTTAATAGGAATACAATAGTTCGCAATGAGTTGCAGAAAATTGTGGGACATACAATCGTCTGAACTCACATTTTACTGTGAAGATTCGGTCACTAGGTCATTTGGGGGACCGACCAAAAATTTATGAAGACGAAAATTATTTTGGCCCACATCATTTCACAGGAAGCTGATAATGAGTTGAAACTTTAGTCATTGGTTTTCCTTGGTGTCCATAATATTTACATGCATTTACGTAAAAATAGAAAAAATATTCCGGAAGATATAAAGGTTTCTTTAAAAAATGGTTAATTTTTGCGCTTTATTTTTGCTTATAACATGCAGAGTTGTCAACCAAATTGTACGAAACTTGCAGGATATTTGACAATATGTAAAAGTAGCATTGTATCAAAATTTGAATACATAATTTTGAATATTTAAGAAAAGATAAATACTTGTAGTTAATAATTTTTTACTACGCATGCGCGAAGGGTAGCATAATTTTCCTTCTATAACTTCAGAGCCAGATATATAGAGCAACTTATATAAAAATTCCAGTTCAATACGTTATTATTCAGGAAGATATCTGTATTGCAGCAAGGTGAATTTCGGTAAACTGTAAAAGAAACTAAATCTTAATGGTTCATGCACAAACTGAAATTTATTAAACTTGAATCCTCGAATAGTTATCATCGAAATTCAATTTAAATTATGTATTTACTTTATTAATATAGATGTATATTTAGGATATTCAACATTCATAAAATTCAATATTTCTGTTTGAAGATTCAAGTATAATAAATTTCAGTTTGTGCATGGGCCCTCATCATTTAGCTGCTCTTAGAGTGTACCGAAATTTACTAATTTGCAATACCGATATCTTTCTGAATACTAATGGCATTGAACTGAAATTTTTATATAAGCTGCCCTATATATATCTGGCTCTTAAGTCATAACAGTAAAATTGCTCTAAATTTCGCACGTACACAGTAAAAAAAAACATTTACTAAAATACTTATATTTCCTGTAATATTGAAATTATTTACTTCAAATTTTAATACGATGCTTCTCTAACATATTGCCACGTATTCTGTAAGTTTCATACAATTTGATTTAAAAGTCTACAAGTTATAAGAAAAACACATGAGAAAATATTTGGGATTTTTTAAAGAAACCGTTATATCTTCCCGAATATTTGTGCTATGTTTACGAAAATGCATATAAATAATATTCACACCAAATATAACCATTGATGAAAGTTTCATCAAGTTATCGGCTTTCTTTCAAACGGGATAAGTCGAATTTTTTTTTCTTCATCACTTTCTGGTCGGTTCCCTAAATACCCTCATGATCTAATCTTCACCGTAAAATGTGAGTTCAAGCCTAATCTTTACGTGTTCGAAATTCTAAGAAAATCCATGCAGATTTCCGGGAGATGTTCGAAAAAATATGCAAATTTTAAAGTGTCCACATTATGCTGGTAACCCACTGTATGTATAAAAATTATTATGTAAATATTTTTTCACTATGGGTTTATTTTCTGTTAATAAATAAAAAATATAAAATCATGCATCTCGAATTCTTTTTTAATAATGTTTCATTGCCCCTAACGTTAAACTTTAAAACACGCCAAATCTTTTTAGAGAAAATTACCCAATTAACAGCTAAAATGAAAACTTTTGTCAGAATGACTTATTTTCTACGTTTACATATATTGAAAGAGCCCCTTAATCATTTTCCTTGTATGTCTCTGGTTATTTTGAAACGATTTACCTCAAATTTTAGTAATGGAGTTTTTTTTACTATGCAGAATCATTTAAAAGATTAAAAATTGGGGAATGCCATTGGAGAATTTGAAGATGGTTCAAATATAAATATGTTGATGGCCCTTTATGGAAATACAGGTAATATTTTTTTAAAGAGGACATACTCCCAAATTGCCAGACATAATTTCCTTTTATTAGGTTTTATAGATTGAGAGAAATAAGAAGTGTTCGAATTTTTTTTTTGATGGAATGTACAAAGGAAAATTTCCAACAGCGTTCATAATTTAATTATGTTAAAATAATAGTATTCCGAAAAGGTGAATAGCCCTCGTGTTGCTTTAAAACAGAAAGTTAATATAACTAATCTAAACCGAAAAGGCTAAAAGAAATCCTACCACTTTTCTTTCTATATAAACTCTTTTAATAATTAGACAAGAAAACACCATTTAGGGTTAAGTTAAATCGATGCCAATTCTAAACTGCGCTCTGTATCAGAGTGCTAATATTCCTACCGAAGGAAACATATCCGTTTTAATTTTGCAGATGTTACAGGGACCGCTATTGATTAGCAAGAGCAAGTTCAAAGGTTATGTGGCCAGCATATTTTCATTGATATCGAATTTGTTTTTTATGTGGCGTTTTTGCTGTTCTATAATTAAATCTTTTAGAACATAATTTATCGAGAATTCAAGGAATTGATTTCATTCAAATGAATATACTGATGTCTCTAATTTTTTAAAGATTGCAAAAGATTAATAAACTTGTTTCAGTAATTCACCCGATTTTAAATGACCTGTGGCACAGTAATCTCTTAAAAGGGAATTTTTTAACGCCCGTTTTCCCTATCGGAAGGAAATTCCACAGAGAAGGAGAATCAGAGGTCTCACTCCTCAATTTGATCAGCGCCCCCACTCGCCACAAAGAGAACTAGCCACTTCGATACTCGTGCCGTTTCAAACGGAACAGCAAGGTCGCCGCCATGTTTGTTGTGTTCGATGTCAATCTTCATAAGAACAGTTAAGTTTAATACATGTTTCTTAACTTATAACAAAGTAGGTTTAAGTTAATCAAAAATTTGTTGTTATTATTATATTTTATTATTAAAAATTTGTAACATTTAGTTTCACTTTCATAAAAAAATAGTTTTTTTCACGCTGACGTATTCTGGTTAATTCCTTTGTTGGCCACAGATGGTGTACCGTCTATGTGAAGTGCAACGTTAAAAAAGTTACCTTTAGGGTCTATGAGAGTGAGACCTCTGATTCTTCTTCTCTGTGGGAAATTCAATCAGTCCGTATTTAAACATGGACGAGTTAGGTCTGAAGCATGGAATCGATAAATTGGCCGATTTAAAATGTTATCATTATTTTTTTATTATTATTAAAAATTTGTAACATTTAGTTTCACTTTTATAAATAAAATAACTTAGTTGTTTTCACGCTGACGTATTCTGGTTAATTCCTTTGTTGGCCACAGATAGCGTACTGTCTATGTGAAGTGCAACGTTAAAAAATGTTGGCGTTAGGGTCAATGGGAGTGAGACCTCTGATTCTTCTTCTCTGTGGGAAATTCAACCAGTCCGGATTTAAACAGGGACGAGTGAGACCTCTGATTCTTCTTCTCTGTGGGAAATTCAACCAGTCCAGATAAAGACATGGACGAGTGATGTCTGAAGCATGGAATCGGTAAATTGGCCGATTTAAAATGTTATTATTATTTTCTAAATGTTTATGTCATTAATATGCATTTGTGTGGTATTCGTGATTGTCTAAATAACTAATTAAAAGGGAAAAAGGACTGTCTATATGAACAAAATAAAAGGAACACAAGAAATCAACTGGACCTTGGGTCTTTGCCCCCACGTGACTATCCAGTGAGATTGAATCCATTAATTATCATAAATGTCGGTAATTTGTTTCCTAGAATTAAATAGACAAATAAAAATACATACCTACATCCACTAACAATATCAATTAAAAGCAATTTAAATTTGTTGGAAATTAATTTTAATTTAAAGTTCCAGACAAGCGTCAGAACTTTGTTTGTTAATAAAAAAAATTCGGTTATTATTTCTATACCCAACACATTCGCTGTATTTTCAGTCACAAGATTCTGAATGTTGCACGTCAGAATCTTAGAAAAGTTTTTATGCGAATTTTTTTGTATCGTTTAACACGGCTCTAAACAGTTGAAAAGACATTTCAGAAATAATCGGTACTTTGAGATCATGTCATTTCAATTTTTGGTCAAATACAGTTTAGTTTGTACTTCAAATTTCGAAGGTAAACAATTATTATTTACTTTATTTATTCCAGGTTAATTATTTTATAATTTACTGTGAAATATACAATTTTCTGATCATCTCTTGCTGTCACTGGGAATAGTGTGGCGACTGATTTTGATTGAATCTGCATTATAAAACTAACAACGGAATCGATACCTACCTTGACATGAAATAAACAATTTTTTAGTTCGTTTTCTGCTTTGTAAAATAACTTCCACCGTAGACTGCCCATGACTCCGGTGATGTTTCCTCCCCGAGAGCACCGTCCCCACGGGAAAGAGAGTCCAGTTCCTTTCATGTCAGCCGCAGATCGCAGGACAGCTGCACCTGGTGGTCGTTAACGAGACGTGCGCAAGAGTAATGGCTTCACACAGAGAGCCGCCACAAATTAGAGGAATCAATATCTGCCAGAGAGCGCATTAGCGGTATCCTTTCGTGTCACCCCTGTATAGCCTGGTGGTGGCAAAACCCAAGAACCTTCCCCACAGTTGGAGTTTGACCACTGGGAACAGAGAAGGGTAGTCGTTGGTCACCCGGGAGTACGATTAGCCAGTGGAGTGGAAGGAAGGCGGAGCTCCACCCCTTGAGGTAGGGGATAAAGACGGAATGCTGGATGGAGAACGGGAGGGCGGTGAAGAACCGTTTAGGAGGCTCGAACTTGGTTTCAGACTCCGGAAGCACTGACAGAGAACTGTGTATCATCTCGGGTTTAAAGTCCCGAATTAATTCGGACTTTGGCAGCAACACCGAAATTCGGCAATTTTCCGAACTCTGGGCTCATCAAATTGCGAGCACTCCTTGTAGTCTCGTGTGTCACGCTGATAGGTGGAAACTATCCATCCTGTGATGAACTATTTCCTTTATGGACTAAGACTCCATTGAACTCTAACGTCCTCGAACCGTGAACTCAATGATCGAATTTTGTAATTAGCTATTTAACCAGGACTTCTATACTAGACTTTGTTCTTAAAATTAAAGCTGTGAAATAAAGTACTTGGGTCAACCTAAGCTTCGCATTTATTTGGTCGCACCTAGGCCAAAACACCGCACTCCTAACACGGAACGTAACATGACCTATCAAATGGCCGGTTGTAAATTTTGATTAGAAAATTCTCATAAAATGCAATCGCTTTTTCAAACATGGCTTCATGATTTTTACTATTAACCCCTCCTTGGTCGGATTTTTTTTTCGAATCTCTGACAAAATGATTATGTTTTGCATTCAAGGCAGGAAATCTCACCGCGAAAACATGAAGAAAGTGAGACTATTTGCGCCATCTCTTAGCAATATTCAGAAATACAAAAAATAATCGCGGAATATAACGAGCCGTGGAAGTTGCGACGAATTCACTTTCAACAATGCAATTTTTCTCTTCGTCTCACGACTAAGAAGGGCTTAAATATATGCAATTAATTTTTTATTTATTTATTTTAATTTTTTAATACTGATAAACACGTGCGACCTACCGTTATTTACCACGACAGGTCATTTTACAGAGAGCAAAATTTATTACCTTATAAGGCTATCGGATTGCACATGCACGTTTCACATATAGTATCAATTTGATGCACATTTCTGCACATGGCATTCTGCTTTCTGTTACGTGGTAAGTTCCACAGAGAAGGAGAATCAGAGGTCTCACTCCGCAATTTGATCAGCGCCCCCACTCGCCAACCAAGAGAACTAGACATTTCGAAACACGCGCCGTTTCAAACGGAACAGCGAAGTCACCGCCATGTTTGTTGCGCTCGATGTCGATCTATTGAATTAAAAACAATTCAGTTTAAGAATAAAATTTGTAACATGAAACTTCTCGGGATACTTACTATGTCATGAACGGAAGACCTGTGAATTGTAGAAAACCAATTGCTTTTAATTAGGGAAATAACTATTGGTATGATGGAAAGGTAACAAATTCATATGGATTGCCCAAGTTGGTTTGTATAAATTTCATTTGATATTCGTGTTATTTAAAAGAATGATAAGTTCTGTATCAGCAAGAAGAAGAACAGACATTTTCGAATGAAATGCCACGTATTACTTCAGAAACAATTTGAAACTCAAGTAGCGCGAGGCAGTTCCCAATATTGTTGCAATATTGTAGAGACGCAAGAGACCAGTAAGAAGAATGTCCTTCCTTATGCTTAAGCCTTTAGCCTTCCATTATATAAGTATGGTAAAATTAAATTATGTTTTAGATTATATTTGATTTACTTAATGTCCTGTTTATCCATTTTGTGATAGATTTGATGGTGTAATTAATTTCGTGTTAAGATCTTGAGCGCAAAATAGTGTTGCAACATGTTTTATAAGCAATCCTCTGCTATCTAGAAACGAATTAACCTATTTTACGTAGTTTACTTGGGAGAAACAATTTGCAATTATGAACGGCCATCAGGGACGAAATTTCTTAAACTTAGTCTTGATTGCATTACATGCATCTGCTACATAACTTCTCCCAGACATAAAACACGAGTTCTTTTCCTAAATATCTAATTTTTCTCAAATTTTGATGTCATTATTCTGTTTACCTTCGCTTTGTTAACGATTACCACATTCTGCATTATATTTCTAATCGAACAAGGCGTAATCTTATTTCGTAAATAAACTAAAAAACGACGAGCCACAGACAGATACATAAAGAAGCAGATATATAAAGAAGAAGAAATTTGTTAAAATTAGTGTTGATTGCATTACATGTATCTGTTACATAACATCTCCCAGACATAAAATACGAGTTCTTTTTCCTAAATATCTAATTTTTCTCGAATTTTGATGTCATTATTCTGTTTACCTTCGCTTTGTGAACAATTAGCATATTCTGCATTAGATTTCTAATCGAACAAGGCGTATCTTATTTCGAAAATAAACTAAAAAACGACGAGCCATAG
>BGPR01007021.1:16664-27120 GCA_013235015.1 Araneus ventricosus | reverse complement strand
TTTGTATAAATTTCATTTGATATTCGTGTTATTTAAAAGAATGATAAGTTCTGTATCAGCAAGCCGAAGAACAGACATTTTCGAAGGAAATGCCACATATTACTTCAGAAACGTTTTAAAACTCAAGTAGCTCGAGGCAATTCCCAATATTGTTGCGATATTGTAGAGACGCAAGAGACAAGGAAAAAGAATGTCCTTTCTTATGCTTAAGCCTTTAGCCTTCCATTATATAAGTATGGTAAAATTAAATTATGTTTTAGATTATATTTGATTTACTTAATGTCCTTTTATCCCTTTTGTGATAGATTTGATGGTGTAATTAATTTTGTGTTAAGATCTTGCGCACAAAATATTGTTGCAACATGTTATATAAGCAATCCTCTGCTATCTAGAAACGAATTAACCTATTTTACGTAATTTACTTTGGGGAAAACAATTTGCAATTATAAACGGCCATCAGGGACGAAATTTGTTAAACTTAGTCTTGATTGCATTACATGCATCTGCTACATAACATCTCCCAGACATAAAACACGAGTTCTTTTCCTAAATATCTAATTTTTCTCAAATTTTGATGTCATTATTCTGTTTACCTTCGCTTTGTTAACAATTAGCACATTCTGCATTCTATTTCTAATCGAACAAGGCGTAATCTTATTTCGTAAATAAACTCAAAAACGACGAGCCATAGACAGATGCATAAAGAAGGAGATACATAAAGAAGAAGAAATTTCTTAAACTTAGTCTTGATTGCATAACATCTCCCAGACATAAAATACGAATCCTTTTTCCTAAATATCTAATTTTTCTTAAATTTAGATGTCATTATTCTGTTTACCTACGCTTTCTTAACAATTAGCACATTCTGCATTCTATTTCTAATCGAACAAGGCTTAATCTTATTTCGCAAATAAACTCAAAAACATCGAGCCATAAACAAATGCATAAAGAAGCAATTACAAGGTACAATATTAACGAGATATCGGTTGTAAATGGATGAACATCATACCATAGATTAATCTTAACATGATGGATAAATTTGTTTTCCCTTTGATCTGAAAACAAGGATGATAAAGGGCAAGATTGAGATGTTTCAGAGTTAAGAAGAACTGTATTTGATTATGCTTTCACTTTGATGAAATGCCTATTAGTCTCTTAAGTACTAACTTACTAGTAATACTTTCTAAATTTGTAGTTCTTCTTTTCTTACTAAGTAGTACTTTCTAAAGTACCAAATAAGCCTGGAAAGTCTCGATTTTAGGCTCTTTGTCCTTATTTGTTCCTCTTTTAAATATAATTTCCTTATCTTATAGTTAAGTAAGTAGTTCTTATTAAATGAAGCAGAACATAAATTTGAATAAATATCTAAAAAAAAATAGTTTCTGCGGGATTATTCTATCAAAAATTTGTTAAAAAAGAATATAGCCACTTGTTTTAATTGAGTAATCTCTGTTCTATATTCCAACTTTTTAGAATGGTATCAAATTTCAGAGGAAGATCATGTTAGTTGAACTGTGGAATGTTTAGACGCCCTCATTTTCGATTCGCTGATACAAAAAAATTACGCTTCTTTTTCTCTAATATTAAAAGTATTTATTTCAAATTTTAATGCAAAGCTTTGCAAGTTTATTGTCATGCATTCTGTAAGTTTCGTATAATTTGGTTGAAAACTCTGCATGTTATAAGAAAAACATGCGTGAAAATTTCAGATTTCTTAAGAAAACTTTTATAACTTCCGGAATATAGTGCTATTTTTACGAAAATGCCAGTAAATATTGCGCATCACACAAAAGAATTGATGAAATTGGAAACCATTATTAGCTTTTTGTGAAGCGGGGGAGCTAATATCCCTTTTCTATTTCATCAATTTCTGGTCGGTCCCTTAAATGCCCTCGTGATCGAATCTTCCTTGTAAATTGTGAATTAAAAGCTATTATTTACATGGTCGAAGTTTTCTGAGATATTAAAAAAATGTGCAAATTTCAAAAAGTTACCACAATTGTGGCCAGCACTGTATTACTTTAACCTCCATCTGCCCTTCAGATGGCGTTTGTGAACTAATGTTCCTATGTGATTTCGGATACTTATCGTATGCCTGACCCCCTGTCCAATTAGTTATATTTAGCAACAGATTCTTGACACAATAACAGTCTGAATAAAAAAAAGTTGCACTCCTCTGCGACTAAAACTGACTCTCTGACCGAGTTATGAAGCTTTGAATATCACTATTTTCAACAGTTTTAGACCGTTTGAATAACAGCTTCGAGGAAGATCCGCCTGTCAAAGGGGAGCACTTCGCCGAGTCGGCAGTTGATTATCCAAAAAATTCAAATTTGAAGCTCCATAACTGGTTCAGTTTTAGTCGCAAAAGAGTAGAATTTTTTTCTTTAAAATGCTAGAATTTCCGGTATTATTTTACTAAATATGACTTATATTATCGAGAGACTGTATAAAAATTTAAACTCCGTAATTTTGACGTGAGAACGTCTTTCCGCTCGTTACAGTGATAGTCGGTCGAACATTCTTGTGTGACAAAATACCGTCAGAATTGAATCGCTAATAACTACGAGACTAATAATGCGAAAAGAATGGTTGACCCCACAGCGGATTGATCATCGCATGGTATTTGTTTTTCCTGTGACGTCATCGTACGAGTGTAGGCGCATGCGCGTGATTGTTATGAATTAGCTTTATGTAAGGTTATGAACAAGTGTAGCGTGGAAACGCGTTTATCTAGGAGGTTGATTCCGAGTCATTTTCAAGAGCTTGAGGAATATTACTAGTACCCAAAGTGAGACAATAAAAATATTTATCAGAATATAGGAAAACATCGGTATTAAATTGAAAATTTCAAACTCTGCATGTTTTTTGATTATAACATGCAGAGTTTTTTTTCGAATTGTACGAAACTTACATAATAATTGACAATACGTAAAAGAAACATTTTATTAAAATTTGAATATTATGGGAAACACGAACATTTGTAGTAAATAATGTTTTACTGCGAATACGCGAAATGTCGTTCTATGTACTGTCAACAGATGGCGCCATCAAAAGCTACTCTAAATAAAACATAAGAAAGGCGCAGTTCGGGTCAGAAAATAATAGTAGATAAATAATAATAGATAAATCACAAGTTTATCGCATGTAGCAAGGGTCTGTGGTAGCTTGTGATTTATCCATTCTGTAACCATTATACTACTGTGTGTAGATATTGTATTAAAGATATTGATAATTAAATTACATATTAATACGAAACACTTGTTTTATTATTTTAACCCGACGTTTTCACAAAAAATCTACGGCGAGGACCCGAACTGTGCCTTTCTTATGTATTTTTAGAAGTCTTTGACCCAAAGAACATAAAATATTATTTTTTACGTTATTCAAAACATTTTTCCAACTGGAGGTATGTATCTATATCTTACCACTTACAAATTGCCTATTGGGCCACAATTAAGTTTACACCCTGTATATTATGAATTGTAATTTTACTAATATTTTACTGGCAAAGAGATTTCGTGGATGTTCTGTATAGCTCTTTTTCTGAGGGTGTATGTGACACAATAACAATAAAGCATATCTGATCAGAAAAATTAAATTTGGTGTGTGTTCCTAGCACTAAAATTTCTTCTCTGGATGAAATTGAGAATCACATCATTCAATAGGAAGAGGAAATGTCTCAAGATACTTACTGGATTCTCGCACTAAACGACGAAGCTAAATACAAAAGTGTAAATTGGAAGTATAAGGAAATTCAAGGATAGTACAAGCCTGATTACTTTTCAACTAAGATTACACTGCTCTGCAAAAAAAAAAAAAAAAAAAAAATTGAGCCCTGATACCATTCCTTATGATTCTTATGTAAAATGTCCTCCTAAATCCAAATATGACCCTATTTTTCCCCATCCCCCACCATTTTCTCGGAACGCCCCCCCCCCCATTTGTAACACTGTTTGGCAATTTTATGGCCATAAATTTGATTTGAAGAGGGAAAACGATTATTTTAACCGTTAAATGTCTTCTGAGGGGCTACAGAGGTGAAAAGTTCTAAACTATGAACATTTGTAGCAAGGGGGGAGATTTGGGAGGGATTTGTCCCCTTAAATTAAAAACAAAATGTATAAAAATGACAGGATTTCTGTTTTGTTTTCGCAATTTTTTCACTTATTTTCTACAGATTCCAGCTTCCAGCCCCCCCCCCTTTTCCACACCCAAACACACCAAATAATAAAATTATATAGCAACAATTTTGACTAAAAGCGGGTGAGGGGGAGAGGTCCCGAAGCTCTCACAAGAAAGTTTGGAAGATTCACTGTACAACGTTGCCGCTCTTCATTTTTATCACTGTTCTGTAATTTTATGGCCATGAATTTGATTTGGAGGGGGAGGAAGAATTATTTTAACACTTAAATTTAAAAATAAAAATATAATATGTAATACATAATAATAATAATAGATAATATAATATAATAAATGTAATTTATAATATAGTACCTTCATCCGGTGCTTGCTTTCCTCTTGTACCATGAAGTAGAAGTTTTTTGTTCCAGTGATCAGCAGTATTCTGCCAACATGCTCGTATTTTTGAATGCAAGCCATGCTCGTTTTTCTTTGCGATTCAGATGTTTCATAAACGTTGAATCTTTAAAAAGTTGTCTAATCTGGGGGCCCACGAAAATTCCTTCCTTGATTTTAGCCTCACTAAGACGGGGAAATTTAGTTTTCAAAAAGTTAAATCCATCACCTGTCTTATCCATTGCTTTCACAAACTGTTTGATCAATCCGAGTTTGATGTGCAAAAGCGACAACGTTGTACAGTGAATCCTTCCAAACTTTATTTTTATATATTAATTTTATTTATTATATTTTTATTTTTAAATTTAAGTGTTAAAATAATCCTTTCTTCCTCCAAATCAAATTCATAGCCATAAAATTACAGAACAGTGATAAAAATAAAGAGCGGCAACGTTGTACAGAGAATACTCCAAACTTTCTTGTGAGGGCTTCGGGACCTCTCCCCCTCGCCCGCTTTTAGCCAAAATTGTTGCTATATATTTCTATTATTTGGGGTGTTTGGGTGAGAAAAAGGGGGGGGGGCTTGAAGCTGGAATACGTAGAAAATAAGTGAAAAAATTGCGAAAACAAAACAGAAATCCTGTCATTTTATTGATTTTTTTTTAAATTTAGAGGGACAAATCCCTCCAAAATCTCCCCCCTTGCTACAAATGTTCACATTTTAGAACTTTTCACCTTTGTCGCCCCTCAGAAGACATTTAACGGTTAAAATAATCATTTCCCCCCTCCAAATCAAATTCATGGCCATAAAATTACCGGACAGTGATAAAAATGGGGAGGGGGGGGGCGTCCCGAGAAAACGGTGGGTGATGGGGCCAAATGGGGATCATATTCGGATCAAGGGGGTCATTTTACATAAGAATTTGCAGGAATGGTGTCGGGGCCGATTTTCATGCAGAGCAGTGTTATTAGCCCATAAGCTCGAGTTCGTTGGAATTTTTTGGTGCTAAATTCATTTTTGGCTATGCTACTTCATTAGCACTTAAATAACAAAAATGGTAATTAGCCGGCCAAATAAGAACTAAAAAATAACACTTTACATCCAAGTCATTCAAATGCCTAAACTTTCGATCAAAATCGAAAGAATAAAGAATTCAAAGTTACAAAAACTGCATCAGCAAATCTGAAAATAGGTCATGTTTGGGATATCAGGAACCTGAAATTGCGTTGCAAGAAAATGCAACTGCAACGAAATGCAAATATTGAAAGCAGTTCATGGCATTTTTCATTCTGTTTACGAAACCGTTATAAGCTGAGAACAATCGAAAGATTAATCCAATTCCGTAAAGAAGCTCATTCCAACTAAAGCAGTCTTTGTTTTTTATTGCAGTTAATTAATGTAGTCTTTATTCGTGGGATGAAATCTTATAACCGTGAAATTCAATATCGTAAACAATCTAGATCGAATTACTTGCAACAAAACCAAGGCGAATCGTTTTTAGACGATTCGACGAAAAAAGCCAACTTCTTCCGTCATAATAGAATTACTTAAAACATATCTTCTTCCGTTTCATTCCAAGTGCAGCTGCATATGCGATCACAGTTTTTAATATACGTTCTTGCAGCTGCCCAAAGAATTCTAAGCTGATTAATCATATTAAAAGTTATCATGGAAGAGAATAATTAAAATGAAACCTTCTGCTTGCTAAGTCCCAAAAGAACTTCGATTCGTTGTTCATTTTAGCTGATGATAACCAGATTAATTTGAAAATGATGATTAATTTTTCTTCCCTAATATTCCAGACATGGATGTTATTGTTCAAGTTCCTTTTCTTGAGATTTGAAGTTACGTTAACATCATTTTCAGATATGATACTTTTAGATTTTCACCAAGAGATGGCGCCAGAGGGCATTTAATTGTAATTTTGTGTAATAATTTAAATAGTTCTTATTGTAATTAATTAGAAGTGTCTATTTGTTAATAATTCAAGCTTTAAATTTAATTCTTGTTGAATGCATTTTGAAAATGTTGAAGTTTTTATTGTTTAATTGCTATTTTCGTTGAATACGTATAAAAGCGTAGACTTGGATAGCCAATTCGCATTCGGATTCAAAGTGTTGTTCACAATTGTGGCTGGCATATTGAAAAGGATGCGTCTCGATAATTAAATTCTAAAATATATTTTTCCCTGAAGTTTTTAATAACATCGTCTTATGCCCTCTGGTGGCGATGCCTGCGGCTACTTTTTTCTTTGAACAGAGTCCCTTTTCATCTTTTTTTAAAACCACTCTAAATTTCATAATTTCCTTAAAAAGCTTTAGTTAGGACATGTATGAAAAGATTTAAATTGTTTTGTTCTCAACCTTTTCACATTTGCAAAATCTTAATTGGTTTATTATGTATAATACCGATCTGATTCTAATATTATATCGTCTACTTCATACTGAAAAATAAGAGAAAAAAGATATCTAATAAATTATTAAAACATTCAAAATAACCATTTCGGCCGTTTTGAAAACGAAACAGGTCCATAATTATTAGAGTTTAGCTCTATAATAAGTTTAATATAAACTGAAACATAATCTATCGATGGTTTAATTATAAAAAGCTTGTTATTCAACAAAAAGGATGGAAAGTTATTCTAAAAGTCAACGAATTAAAGTCAGTTTATATTTTCCTTATTTATAGATTTTAAATGACGTAAACATTATGAAACCGCGTATAACCTACTTCTTGCAAGAAAAGAAGCTTCATTTGCCTTGATTTCACAAAGGAAAGTCAGATTTTTAATTCTTTCTGATTTTAGTGTATATTTCCATTTGATGGCACAAATGATTGCTAAATTTCACTTCTGTTATGACTGAAAAATGCTATTATTAAATGCTCTGCGTAATAGCTCGAATTTCTTAGACTCATTTAGCCTAAAAGTGAAGTAAGCTTTACGGTTTACATGAAAAGACATTTTTGATGAGAAAATTTTACTAAGTAATTTGTTATCTATTTTGTTGAATTATAATTTTTCATTTTCAGCGGCCTTGCGATTTTACTCTTATGAAAATGTCGACATTATTTGAAAATAAAACACTCTCTAGAACGATTTAATATCGTGAGGGCTGTTTTATCCATTGGGCTAATTGTGCCTCCTCTTTGTATCAGTGGCCCATGGGTGCCATTGATACAAAAGCGCTTAAAATTTATTATGCCAATTTTTATTCAGTTTTGAACCAGAAAGCATTAATTATAATTTTAAATATGTTTGAAGTAAAAATATCATTAGGGCTTCTAATTAGACAGCTATCGAGATTTTATAATGTTACATAAGCATGTGTATTTTATATTATAAATTAAAATGTATATTTTTGTGTTAATTAAATTATTAAAAACTGTTAAATAAATTAGAAAGTCTTTATACATGTTTTATTGCATTATTTTAAATATTAGGTACATTATTATATTTTTGAATTTACTAAATATACAGAAGAGAGTTGAAAAATATTTTTTAAATGTAATGTAACCTTTAAACTAATCATCTATACGATCAGAGATGGTGGAAGTTGGTTTGGAAAATCCTATTTTAAAAAGACGACAATTTTCAACATTTTAGGGTATTAATCGCAGAACTGGTGAGGTTTTCACTCAATTGTATTACTAGTTAGGTAAGGGCCATAGGCGCAGGAATTGCTAGTTACAGTGCTGATGTTGCTCAAAATTTGTTAATCCTGGATACCTTAATTGGCGGTGAAGATCTTGCAATTCAACTCGCTTTGCTAAGAGTGAAATAAATAGTGGACGTTTCAACAAATCTGCTCCATGCTATGATTTCTGTTAAGCGTGAAATTATGAACTATATATTCCCAAATGTATATTGTTGCAAAAATCGTTCTGTGGTGTATGGAGTAAACAGTCCAACAAGCAGGATAATGGAGAATGAAGGTTTGTTCACAAATATGCAGGAAAATACGTAGAACAGGTAGAAGGAACAATAGATCGTGCACAGATTAGCAACGCAAACAGACAACAATTCACAGGTAATGACAGTTCAGCACTTTCAGATTTAGCAACACAAACAGTCAGTAAATAACTAATAACGACAATAACAGCACTTTTAATAGCGCTCAGCTCACCAGCTTTCTAGCTTGCACTGCAGACGAAACTCTAAAGTCGTTCCAGTCGATTAACACACACTGCTCTCTGATTCAAGTGCGGCCCTTATATACTCTCTTCGATAGGCCGTGACGTCGCATAGAATTTTTTCGTACATTCGAGAGTATTTTCTTTCCTAATAAAGATATCTTGATTAAAGTTAACCCTCCTTAGGGCGCAATATTCGCATCGGTGAGTTCGGAAGCAACGCGTTTGACAGGCACAGGTAAACAATATCGAAATTAACATTGTTAATATCCATTAATTTTAATCTTAACATTCTAAAATTAATCAATGACCGTCTTGGGGAGGCATAAAAGAAAAAAGTGGGGTTGTCGTTGCAAAAATGTCTCGCCTTCGCGATTATTTCCGTGCAGTACAGTACGTGATTTTCGCATTTGTGATTTCAGAGGCATTTCGGACAACCCAGGTTTCAGTTAACCGGGGTTTTACTGTATACTCAAGTTATTATATACCCGACCTTTATTGAATAAGCGTTGTGGAAATGCTCTGAGAATGATCTTTTCTGTTTGACGTTCTTATAGGCCAGAGCTTCCCAACCTGTGGTACGCAAAGGACTAGTTGGGGCTACGCAAAGGACAAGTTGGGGTAGGAAAGGACTAGTAGGGGGAACGAAAATGACTAGTTGGGGTACGCAAAAGACTAGTTGGGGTACGAAAAGTACTAGTTGGGGTACGCAAAGGACTAGTTGGGGGTACGAAAGGAATAGTACGAAAAGGGCTACGAAATAGTTGGGGGTACGCAAAAACAAAGTTGGTAATGGCGGAAACAAGAAAACACAAGGAATTAAAAAAGTTATGGAATTTTGTTTCCCCTAGTTATAATACTTGCTATTTAATAACTATACCACTTCAAAAGCTGACTATTACGGAGTGTAATTTTTAGCCATCCTTATAACTTAATGCTAAATTATAACAATACTGATTTCATTTGTTTTGGCATTGAACTAATACTATCGCAAAATTTAAAAAATTGTAAAATTAAAACTAAGTCCAGCAAATGTTATTAATTCGAGTCATTTGACACTTAAGTTAACAAAAGCCTTTAACATTATTAATAAAAAGCTTCTTTGCATAGACGGATGTTTGGTGGTGGGGAGGATATGACAGTAGGGGGTAAGCGAAAATAAAAAGACAGATCAAGGGGCATGCAAGGGATAAAAGTTTGGGAACCCCTGTTATAGCCGATGCATTTCTTATCGGGTATTGCTATGCAACTTGTAAATGGCTTGATTTCTTTACATTTTGCAAGAAATTCGTAGACGTCACGGGATAAATGACATGAATAAGGATGAGAAAAACATGCCAGTTTTAACCGAAAACCGTTTTTTTTTATTCGGTTAAGCGGTTTATTTCTGTTATTTTTTGTCCCGGTTATAACCGGTTACTTTTTTAAAAATCCAATAACAGGGTAAAAAAAACCGTATCGGAAGATAGGTTCAATTTTAGGTTTGAATAGATTAAAATTTACCAAGTTATGAAGCCATGAATTTCATCATCTTAGGCCAATCAACGACAACCGCTCTCTCGAGGCGTCTGTTCGTTGGCGGATTCCTGAAAGAGTCTTTATGAACAGGTAAATACTGCCAATGGATTGATTTCCTGTGAAAACAATATGAATAAAAAAAGATTGTCTAAAAACGGCGTTTATTTTTTTTATAAAGAGACCCGAAAACCGGTTATTTTCAACGGTTATAACCGCTAGGTTAAACCAGAGGTAAAAATGCCTGAATAACCGAAAACCGGTTATTTTCAACTGTTATAACCGCTAGGT